>SNQJ01S0015185.1:47590-72972 GCA_010110895.2 Picea sitchensis
ACATTATATAGAACATGGTCATATTACATTTCAAAACGACCATGGGCCGGGGCTAAGCCCCGACCCGACCCCCGCCCATATATACATTGAAATGACTTTATAAAATATGTGTTTGGTTATATGTTAAGTCACATGACATGGGTGCATTGGTCAGATGGTTATATAAAGGTGTTACATAGTGGGGGAGGTCCCAGGGTTGAACCCCGTGGACTCCCATAGTTTTTACACAAAACCAATCAACCAAACAATGAGCGACACGTGGCGCCCTCGGGTTGGGCCACGTGTCCTCATACTATTCGCTCATAAATGGACACGTGTCAGATCCCAATTCATCAACATCAACCAACCATTTCTTGCCACATCACCTTGGTATGGTCGTACGGTCCTGCCACGTCAGACCGTACAGACTGTACGGATTGTACGGATAGGTACAGTCAGCATCAAAAGTTTTGCCTGTTTGCCTTGACGAACAGATCGTGATATCTTCTCCATACGGCATCCATTTGACAAATTAAATATACCGCCGGAATCAGGAAGACGAGACAGACGCAATGGAACTGTTTTCATCGCATTATGAGCACTTTGAAATTTGAGCAAAATTTTACCCCTGGTCCAGATTTTGATCAACAAGCCACGCACACCTCTAACTGTGTGAAAATTTTCCATCATTTCCTATGATAAAGTCCTGTCATTTTTCTTGTCTACAAACAGTGAGTTTGGATATTTTCCCTGCATTGGTAAGACTATGATCCTTGCAATCGGGTATATATCTATTGATATTGGCCTTTCCATCCACAAATAACCTCCATGCACACAAGTTAAGAGAAAATTGATGCAGTTCACCAAATTTCTCCAGCCAAAATATGGAATATCAAACAAGTTTAGTATGGTTCCTCACTCCAATACTCTAGCCCATACCTTTGGAACAAGTATGCTCTAGTTAATTGTTGGATCTATCCTCAATTCCAAGTAGTGGTGTGACACAAGTTCAGAGAACTTCATTGTGTCTGTAATATCATGGTCTACATATTTGAGTTGTGGCACCCTCCCTAGAATGTATTCGTCCACGATGACTTTTTCTGGAATGTTGGCCATCACCAATTCATAGTAGGGAGTATTCTACAATTTCACTAGTGTGACATCATATTTCCTTGGAAAAATGTAGTCTCAGGGAAACCTTGGCTCCAACGATGATTCTCCCGGAGTCTTCTCAACCTCTAGTTCTATTATTTTTTTTATTGTTCGAGATTTATTTGGTACAAGCTATGTTTCTTTTGGTGGTTCCATTTTGTAAATTGGCTACCAATGACAACTACATCAGCCCTGGGGTTTTTCTTAGCTCTGCAATATAGTTCTCGACTCTCTCTTACTCACATTAAACTCTAAGTAATAATGACCAATGCTTGTCAACCCTTTGCGGATTTTGTTCCCCTTCACCAATTGTCCATGTCCCTTCACACCTGGATTAACTGTCTCATATGCCAGTGATGTGATGAATTCTTTATTTAATTCTTCTTTATTACCATATATTCTATTGTGTTTGTACCTCGTATTACTAGTCTATCATGATTCCCAATGTTTGTTTCCATTTATGGTTATGCATCGTCTTTATGACTTGTCATTAATTCTCTTTAATCATCGCTTCCACCCTTTTAATGACTTTAATGGTTATTATGGTCATGTTCCACACATTTATTCTATGTGCACCTAACTATCTTTGTTTTTTCTTTTATCTGTGCAACACTCACTTTTCCTACGCCCTTACTCTCATTGTAACTTACATCAAATTTTTTTCCTGTTTCTCCTTCATTTTTCTTTTCTCTTTTTCCACTTTTTTCTTCATTTTCTTACTTTTTGATTTTATTTTTTCTAATATAATACAAAGTTTCTTGCACATGCCAAACTAGTGTGTGTTAATTCGACTGTACCTATAAATTTTCAACTGACTTTCATTCACCATTCCTCTCAGGACTTCTCCATTCAGTGTTTCCAACTGCGAAAAACCTACCTTCATCATATTCTTAATCACATATGGTCCTAACCAATGCATTTGAAACTTTCTTGGATGCTACCTAAACTTACTATCATATAGCAATACTAAGTCCCCCACTTGAAACCTTTTCTATTTAATATGTTTATCATGTCATGCCTTTTATCTTTCCTTATGAGCTTCTTGATGGAATCCTACAAAAAACCAATCTTCCTCAAGTTGTACCAACTGTGACAATCTCTCCTTTAATACACCAGAGTATGAAATATCAATAATCATTGTAAGGCGTCGGATAGGAACAATAAACTCCATCGTCATTACTATTTATTTCCCATATAGAAACCTAAAAGGTGTTTTTCCTATCAAATGTTTACTTTTACTCGTGTATTCCCATAATATTGCATACACCCTTAAGTCCCAATCATCCTCCCTATGTTGTAGATATTTTTCAGAGCATTCTCCATAATTTTATTGAAAGCTTCTATTGTCCCATTGGCCTAAGGGTGATACAAGATACTCTTTTGATGATAAATTTGAAACTCCTCAGTCAATGCTGCAATGATCCTATTAAGGAAGTGTGTTCCTTGATCACCGAGTAAAATGCATGGGAATCCACATAATGTAACTACATTCTCAAATAGAAACCTCAAAGCAGTCTTCACAGTGCAGTATATGACTAGTGCTTCTTATTCCCATCTGGTCAAATACTTTGTCGGACTGATTATATATTTATTTCTCGATCTTCTAGTTAGTGGGTTGATCGGTCCAACAAATTCTATTTCCCATTTATCAAATGACTACAACGTAAAATGCTGGTTTAAGGTCATATCATCCCTTTTGAATGGTTTTCCAACCCTTTGACAAACATCGCATGCCTGACAATATTATTTAGCATCCTTATGAAGTGTGGGCCACCAAATCCCTGCATCCGAAAATATTTCATCTAGATTCCTTGTATATTCTCTTGATAGTATGTGTGATAAGTGATATGGTCCTTCATTCAAATTCCCTAGTTTCACAACAACCTCAAAATCATATTCTTTGAACAATAACAACCATCTGCATATTATCTACCCCCAACACTAATTTTCTCACTAAGTATCTTAGTGCAAAAATGTCAGTATACATATTAAACTGAGAAACCAATAAATAATGTATAAACTTATGTAGCACATATACCATTGTTGATCCTTCTTGTTATGTGGTAGTGTAATTATTTTCTTCTATTGACATCTTCCTACTTGCAAAAAAAATTGGGTCTTATATGTCTCCTTCCCCTGGCTGAGATAGCACTGCACCTAATGCTATGGACGATGCATCCACATGAACATGTAACCCCTTCTTCCAATATGGTAAGATCAAAATCAACACGGTCACTAATTTCTACTTCAATGCATCCAAACATTTTTTACAGTGCTCATTCCATTGGAACTTAACTTCTTTCTTCAACATCTTCTCCATGGGTGTTGTAATTTGCACATAACCCTTAATGAAATTCCTGTAATATCCTTTATGACCCAGGGTTTCTCTCAACTATGTGAATGATGTGGGTGGTTGTAAATAAAAAATTACTGTAATCTTGGACAGATCCACTAATAAGCCCTACTTACATACAACATGGCCCAACAAAATTCCAAAAGGTGTGTAGAAAATACATTTCCTCAAATTCAGTGAAATTTCACATTATCTAAACCTATCCAAAATTATCCTAATTACTTCTACGTGATATTTCAATGTACTAAACACAATCCAATCATCCAAGTACACTTCAAGGAACTTATGAATAAATTTCTTAAAAGTTGCAACAACAACTCTTGAAAAAACTACAGTTGCATTCTTCAGTCCAAAGGGAATCACTGTGTACTCGTAACTTACCCACTATATTGAAAAGGTATCATTATACCTTTCTTCCTATGAAATTCTTATCTGGTGATATCCTAAGAAACCATCTATAAAATAATAGGCCTCCTATCCTCCTACGTTATCTAGCACTTCATTTGTAAAATTTGTTGGAAATGGATCATGCAGACATGCATAATTTAGCTTCCTTAGTTCTACACAAATCTTGATTATTCCTATTTTATTCCAGGACAATCATAGAATCTTTGTGCACACTACACACATGTACCACCTACATTGGCCCTTCTTATGAAAATATCTTGGTTTGAATGAACTATAGGAATGAATATACTAATGTGGATTCATGTTCCAAATTAAATGTTACCTTGAACATCTAAGTCAACTCGTCCAAGTTTGTTGTTTCTTTGTGCATTTCCAACTCTAGGTACCAATTCTTAGGAATTATATCTAGTGTATATATAAACCTATGCATCCATTCCTTCTTTAGTATGGATCCTCATATGTTTCTGCACTGCATAACATGATATGTTGGATCACTTAATCCTATATACTTATGCCCATTATACTCCCCCTCGGTACCAAATCTTACTTGCATTATTCTTCTACACTACGACCAATTTTCCATTCCCTCTTTGTGTGCATCCCACCATCTAGATGGAGTGAACTTAAAGACAATATCTAATGCCAATAGTCTTTGTTGTTCAAGTATCTACAAATAAAATTCCTGAATGAAATGTTCTATGTCAGTCAAACCATCATACTTGGGTAGATCACTAGTTATGTTCCAATCCAATGTAATGTTCAAGATATCTGTGCACATCGTCTAGTTGATACTTCATGCATCCTCTCCTACTAGTGTTCCAAGCCTTCCTCCAAATATAACACACACAAGCTAATTCTTCTCCAACTAAGTGCACCATCTACAGTGGGGCTAAAATAGTCATCCATTTGTGTAGTCATATTATAAAAGTTGTTAATTGTGTTCCCTCTAACTGGTTTGATAAACCTCTTTCCTTTTGTCAGATCCAATGGTGTAGTAACCTTCAAGTCTCCTACGTCAAATATCATTTCCCTCCTTTTCATATTAATGATCGTATGTTTGTCAAAGGCCCATTCTATCCCCATTAGTCTTTGATATGGTTGAATATCATCCATGATCTAAATGAATTTAAAATATGCTACACTTCACATGCCATCTATGTTTATATATACTCCTATGAATCAACCAATTGGTACTATCTTGTGCTAGTTTGTTAACCTTAACTGAACAAGAGACTAGATCAACTTGGGTTTACCCATAATTTCCCATGTATTCTTTGGTAACATGTTTACATCTAAATGCAAGTCTAACATAAATTTATCCACATCATATTCCCCAATCTATGCACTTAGTATAAACTCTATGTTGGTCCTATTTTTACGCAGTGCCTGATTCACTACCCTTTTTGCGATAAGAATTTTCATTTATTATGAACAATGATCAATCATTTCACATAATGCATTCAATGCAATTTCATCTTTCATAAATTCTAAGCAACTTCTCAGAAAATATATTAGAGTACTTACCTTCTCAAGTGGATTCTCTGGTATAGTACGGTCACAAACCAGAGGAACAKATGATGTTGATGYTACCCAATATGGTCTTAGTATCTCTTTTCTTACCCTCCTATACGTCTCCTTTTCTTTCTGAGAGTCAAATGTTGGCATAGTTCCTACTAATTTCCTCACCCATTTCTCAACCTACTTCCCTCCATTTGTCGCATTATACCATGKTATAGCTCMTATGCACGTAACAAATKCCATTTTAGGTATTTCATTGTGTTTCTTGGTCGATATCTTTTGTACGTTATGATTTGGGTTCTAGTTCTGATTCCCTCTTTCCTACCACTTCACAAGTAGTTGAGTACAATGTTCTTTCATGTCATCTAGTTCTCTATAATATGCACAGGTTGTATAAGGATTTTTGTAGTCACGATATAAATGTCCCAGTTGATTACAATTGTAACATATTATTAGTCCTCTACCTCCTCTGCTGAAATTTCCTCTGCCTCGACCTCTACCAAATCCTCCTTGGTTTCTTGTATTAAAGCCTCCCTAATTGTTATATTATGGAAAAAATCCTTCTGTTGTTGCATTCTCCTCTTGAATATTATACATATATGAAGTGCGCTCTCTCATCAAATCAAATGGGTGGAAATCCTTCTCTTCATTCCCAACTAAATTTCAAAAGTTACAAAATAAGTTCCTTAACGTACTGTGGTATTTATGTAGTAATGAACACTTATTCATATGATGTCACCATTTCTTACATATTTCACAGCATCCCCATCCTGGTAATGGATTTGGTGCTCCACTCACCAAATATTTCACAAATGCTGGGAATTCTTCCTTATTATGGACTCCAGTCCTAACTTGGTACACCATACTTGTTCATGATTCTCCTTCCCTTTTGTAATCTCTACCAACTAAATATTCAAGGAAGCTAACTGGGTATGGACTTGTGCCATCCCTCCACCATATCCTACAAGAGATGATTCTAGAATGACTACAATATCCAAAGCTCGAGGTTGCGACACAATCTTCTATTGAATCAACGATTGTTGAATGTGTGCTAGTAGTCCTATAATAAACCATTCTCGATGTTGTTGATTACTAATCTACAATGTCAATCCACCCATAAAATCCTTAAATCATTGATCATAGTCCCAAACTTATTCATTCTATACTTGTTTGATTTCCTTCAACTCTTTAATGTAATACGATTCAGACTTTGGCTTCTTGACCTCTTTCAACAATGCGTGTCTAATTTCTGCTAATGTCCTTGTTTTTCCTATAGGTGTGGTACTTTGCAGTTTCATATACCAGACTAATGTGCGGCCTATAAAATTTGTTTCCAACTGTGCAATCTTTACAACCTCATCTTGGACATTCTTCGTGACCCAAATTGTTTCAAATACGAATAGATGTTCTTATGGGTCCTTCTACCCAACTCCTTGGAACTCAAGTAGTCTAAGTGTGTTGTCTAGCCCTGCCTTGTTGTTTTTTGTAGTACCTCCCTGCGACGATGTTGGTTGACTCTAATTCAATGCACAACTTCCACTACTATGGCTACTTCTACTATGTGTTCTTATGATAACTATAAGTTCTTTTAACAAATCCTCAAATGTTACTTCTAATATAGGTTTTGAACATGGGGTCGTGGAATAGAAACAAGATCCAGTATGAGTAGGGCTTAATGGATCTTCTATTATAGGACTTAACTGATAATTCTCTTACTATCCTTCTATGTATGTTATTTATACGATTTGGACTATTGCGCAGGGTTCTCTCCCCTCCAAATTATTGTGCATATATCCTTTCTCATCCCCAATCTTCAACCTCTTGTACCATCTTCCACTACAAATTATTTCAAACTTGTACTCCTCTTCTGATACACCTTCTTCTTTTCTATGCACCCTTAGTCCCTCCCTTCCTCCTTCATTTCTTCCTTCTTTCTTTCCTACCTTCAGATTATCCTTTGTTCATCCCCTAGTTCCCCTATTTGTGAAAATCCCCTTAGCAATCACACTCCATCGTCATCACACACTTGTCTCACACCAACATATTTATCTAGGTACCTAATATTTTAATAAACCTTCCACGCATACCCTTGAATAAATCCCTCTCTGCAACACTATATGATTGGGTACAATCTATTGCAAATTTCATAATATAACCTCCCAATATACTGTCTAACCAAAAATTAACTACATGGGAAGTCTTGTTACTTATAGAGTTCAATTTTATTTCCAACTTAGGAGTCTCGTTCCTCGTTGATACAGTTTTATACCTTCCATTATTCTCCACTAATTTTTCTAACCACTTAGTTAAGATAATCATAAATTCACCAAAGAAAATCTCATGCATGTATGTATACACATACGTTTGCATCCATTTCTCGTCACTCATATGAGGGTTTATATTCTCTTTATGAGAAAATTATTGTTCCTCCCTTTCTATACATTCAATGATCTCTTTCTCAGTCAACCTCCAAAACATTCCCTCAATCACAGATTTTGGGTCCTGACAATGAAATAATTTGTTGGCATGTGGTTGTAAGACCCTAGGTTCAAGTTATCAAACCAACAAAACCATTCAAATACTGGCCCTTTCAACATCACCTACATTCAAGTGAAGTCTCACCTGAGGTACCTTCCAAGATCGTAGGAACCAAGTTTTTGCAGGGATGAGGGGATGCTAATCCATCATCATGTGCATTCTTACTTATCTACCCTATGTGCAATATTTTGTATCTCTTTCCCTTGATTAATTAGTAACCTTCAATTATGCAACATCATTGCGATAGAAATTGCAACATAAAATATTCATTGTAACATTCATATTTACTATGCACCAATCATATAATACAAATATCTAGATCTAGTTATGCATAAATAGAACATTCATGAACAATCGCATGAAAAGGCATTTAGACACAAAATTTAAGATGGTTCACCCAAACTTTGGGATACATCCCCAACAACTAGATTATTTATTATTCTTTGTGCAATTCATCTAAGGCTTGTGCATTTCACTTACAATATATACATCATGATGTATTTCCCCATCTTTCCTAGCCTCTCTACAATGCAACCCTCTCTCTGCAAACTCTCCCTAAATCTGCATACATAGTATCTGTCTCATTCTTAGTCTATTCTCTCCATACCAATGACCTTTTCTCTCACTCTCTTAGTGAACCCCATTCTTCTCAACCCATTATATATTTATACATAGAATTTAGGGCTCAAAACCCTATTTTATTATCCCCAAAGCCTTATTACAACTCATTATTTCAACTCATTGTTTGAGCGTTCTTTTCCTATCTTTGCACCTGCATGTTTCTTTTACATTCCCAACTGTTGGTCTTCCTACTTTTTCACATATACCTTCTTTTTCATGCCAAACGGATGTTTTTTGCACCCTCATTATTTGTTCTTTGAGTTGCTTGTCCAACAACAAGAAATGGCATGACATGGAAAGGAAAGGCATGGAATGGCATGGAAAGAAAAGGCATGGCATGGCATGGAAAGGAAAGGGATTGCATGGAATGACATGGAAAGGTAAGGCGAGGAAAGGAAATGAAAAGCATGGCATGGAAAGGGAAGGAAAGGCATGGAATGGAAATGCAAGGTGTTGACACGTAGGGGGGAACCCGAGATTAATCATTCAAATACCAAAAAAACCCTTAGATATCGTCTCTTTCAAAATCACCTGTAGAGAAAGTTATGTCTCACCTGAGGACTCTAGAGGAGATATAGGAAACAAGGTTCTGTAGTGATGAGGGGAAGTGAGGCATCATTCAAGTCCTTGTTACCATTTACTCATGCGCACAATTTTCATATATTAATAGTTACTTTATCATTAAACATAATCTATGCGTGACATTATAATATCATATATGAGCCACACATTCAACATATACCATAAAACATCATCAATCACAAACACATCATAACACACAGATTTACATGGTTCACCCAACTTGAGCTACGTCCATAACGATTGTCTTTTTATGTTATTCATTAATATATTTCTTACAAATTCACACCATGCTACAAGAAATCAACAATAACATCATCCCCAATCCTTCTTAGCCCTTATGTTTTAGTATGAGTTTAGTCCTCAATCATACCTTAAATTTATTCCTTCGCTCAACTCCCTTACCCAAAACAAATTAGGAACTTACAAATACCATATCTATATCATCCCAAAGAACCCTTTTATGTATTTATACATAACAATATGGCTAAGACCATTACAAACATGCACAAAGTGGCAATGTGCCCATTCGTGCTTGTAAAATTTTCACCTTTCTATACGCATTCTGAATCTTATGACTTATCTCATGTTGTACCCTATCTTCATTTAGCTGTGTCTAGACACCCATATTATCTGTATATAGTTGCACACACTCTACTTATAGAGTCTTTATATTTTCCACTGATGTTGTCACAATTTTCTTCCTCGTTTCCCTCTCTTCAGGTGGTGTACTTGGTGTTACACGTGATTCTAGATACACTATGTGTGTGCAAAATCCTTGAATAACTTCACTTATCTTAGTGACCAAATATTCCACTAGGGCCCCCTTCCCAACTTACACCTCTGGGATTTCTTGGTATATTCGCTCAAATTCCTACTGCATTCATTCTACTTTCTGCATGGCCTCATCGTGCTCTTGTTTCACTTTTTTGTACTCTGTTTCTAAGGAAACATTTTATGTTGTGATATTTACTATCTCATTAGATGTCTTCTCAGCATGCACCTTCATCTCGTGTGTTGTTCTCATCTGTATCTCATGTAACATATCCATTCATAGTTGTTATAGTTCTAGATCTATGTGACCTAATACCCTGGCCTACTCTTGCATCTCAGTCATGGGGAACTCAACTTTCCCTGTGGCTAGTTTAATTAGACTTCGTTCTTTGGCGAATTCCAAGGATTGGGAGATAGTTGGTCCTACCTCTCCATTCTTGGTAGTGCTAGTTGTTGGTTCCTCCTCTGTTTCCTTGATGCGATATTTTTGGCTTTTGATAGTGTCACAATTCTTCCATTTGTTCCTACATAATATTTTTTATCTCTTCGTGTTGTTGTGTTGCGCGATGAAATGCATCGTCAGTGACTTATTTTACCTAGTCACCTATATTATCCAAATATTATTTTGTTAGTTCCTGAATGGAAAATTCCTTAATGAATTTGTGCTTGGGTCATTGTTTTTTGGGTCTCCCTATCATTGTCTCCTTTCTCTTTTTTTTATTGAGTGGTTTTGGCGGTGGCGATGGATCCTTTGGGCCCTTCCCTTTGTCCTAGTCCTTATCCTCCTCATAAACATCATATTCTATTGGGTTTGGATATGTTGATGGCTCTATATTCGTGGGTGGAATATTCCGCCCATAATCCCAATTGTCCATGATGTTTCCCATCTCCTCTTCCATCATTTTGTATTGTGATGGAATATACTATTGGCCTGGGTCTTTCTTCACCTGAATGTACATGTGGTGGAACCCTGCCTTAAAATGTGTCACTTTCTTGTATGCCTCGACCACTTGAGGTAGCATACACGAGGTCCTCTCTATGTTGTCTCTGATAGTTTACTTGTAGATATATAATGTGACATTAATGTCCATCAGGCATGCCTTATGTGTAGTGTACCAAAGGTTATCTTAGTGCATGGCTAAGAAAGGCTTCTCCTTGATGCCCAAAAATTGACTCTCATCTAGATCTCTCTAGGCTAATAATGTGATTAGGATCAATAAACAAGAGTAGTGGAATTTTATCCCCTTGTCCTGTGCTTCCTCATAGTCAATCAAGAATTGGTTCAAAAAAAATGTTTCCCAGTTCATTTGGACACCCTCTACACATCGTTTTGTAGCCTCTATAACCACTATTGGGAGTTGATATTTTCTGCATTTACTCAATATTTTACAAGATAAGGCTTGCATTGAAAACTATACCATCGGGTTTCATATGCTAGCGACATCCAGACTGCCTTGTCCACAGAATGTATGAAAACTTTATTTCATTATCTCAGTGAGATATTTCTCATTCTTCTTATCAAAAAACAACGATGTAGGGTCCTATCCCTGTGACATTAAACCTGTAATGTATACTATCAAATCAATATAAATGGATATGAATTTCAAGTCTCGTTCATCGTAGTTACCACCTTTACTGGTGGCAATGTTCCCATTCCTACTTGTAATTTCTGCACCTTTCCCTACGCAGTCTAAATCTTATGAATTATCTCATGTTGTACCCTATCTTCATTCAGTTGTGTCTAGACACCCATGGTATTTGTATATAGTTGCACACACTCTACTTATAGAGTCTTTATACTATCCATTGATGTTGTCGTAGTTTTCTTCCTCGTTTCCCTCTCTTTGGGTGGCGTACTTGGTGTTACGCGTGATTCTAGATCCACTATGTGTGCACAGAAGCCCTGAATAGATTTACTTATATTAGTGACAAAATCTTCCATTGGGGCCCCCTTCTCATCCTAAGCCTCTGGGAGTTCTTGGTATATTTGCTCAAATTCCTACTGCATGTGTTCTACTTCCTGCATGGCCTCATTAGGCTCTTGTTTCACATTGTTGTACTTTGTCATTAAGGAAACATTTTATGTTGTAATATTTACTAACTCATTAGATGTATTATCAACATGCACATTCATCTCTTGTGTTGTGATCATCTGTAGCTCATGTAGCACATCCATTTGTAGTTGTGATAACTCTAGATCTATGTGACCTAATGTCCTAGCCTGCCCTTTCATCTCAGTCATGGGGAACTCACCTATCCTTGTGGATATTTTAATTAGCCTTCATTATTTGGTGACTCCCAAGGATTGGGAGATCGTTGGTCCTACCTCTCCATTCTTGGTAGTGTTGGTTGTTGGTTCCTCCATTTTTCATCTTGATGCGATATTTGTGGCTTATGATAGTGTCACAATTATGTCATTTGTTTTGCATACGTTTGTTCATCTCTTCATTTTGTTGAACTAGACGATGGAATGAATCGTCAGTGACTTATTTTATTTGGTCACCTATATTCTCCAAATATTATTTTGTTAGTGCCTGAATGGTGAATTCCTTAATGTCTTTGTGCTTGGGTCATTTGTTTCTGGGTCTCCCTATCAATATCTCCTTTCTCTTTTTTTCATTGCCTGGTGTTTGAGGTGGTGATGGCTCCTCTGGGCCCTTCCCTTTTTCCTAGTCCTCTTCTTTTTCCTCTTTCTCCTCATCAATGTCATATACTTTCAGGTTTGGCTATGTTGATGGCTCTATCTCCATGGATGGAATATTCCACACATCATCCCAATTGTCCATGATGTTTCCCATCTCCTCTTCATTGAGTTTCTATTGTGTTGGCAACCACTATTGGTCTGGGTATTTCTTCATCTGAACGTACATGTGGTGGAACCCTTCCTTAAAACATGTCACTTCCTTGTATGCCTCGACCACCTGAGTTAGTGTGTGCAGGGTCCTCTCTATGTTGTCTCTGATAGTTTAATTGTAGATATATAATGCGACATTAATGTCCATCAGGCATGCCTTATATATAGTGTACCAAAGGTTTTGGTAGCACGCGGCTAAGAAAGGATTCTCCTTGATGCCCAAAAATTGTTTGTCATCCAATTCTCTCTAGGTTAATAACATGATTGGGATCAATAACAAAGAGTAGAGGAATTTTTTCCCCTTGTTATATGCTTCCTCATAGTCAATCAAGAATTGGTTCAACAAAAATGTTTCCAAGTTCATCTGGACACCCTCTACACATCGTTTTGTAGCCCCTATAACCATTGTTGGGACTTGATATTTTCTACATTTCCTCAATATTTTAAAAGCTAAGGATTTCATCACAAAATATACCGTTAGGTTTCATATGATAGTGACATCCAGACCACACTATCCACAGAATGTATGAAAATGTTCTTTCATTATCTCAATGAGAGATTTATCATTCTTCTTATCAAAAAACAAGGATGTATGGTCCTATCCCTATGATAGAATATATGTAATGTGAACTATCAAATCAATATCAATGGATATTGGCCTTTCAAGAMACATGTATCCTCCATGAACACAACTTAGAAACATTTTCATGCACGCATTGATCTTCTAGATCCGTCCAAAATGTGGTATGTCGAACAGGTTTAGGACACCGGCTTTCTGCGACCCCCTAGCCCATACTTGTGGTTCTATAATGATCACGTGGGTATCATAACTAATGGATTTCATCATAAACTTACTACGTATGAGCTATGGGAAATTATTTTTATTAATGATATCATGGTCAGTGTATTTCATAGCTCATATCATACCTAACATATCCCCTTMTACTATGACTCCCTCTCGAATGAGTGGCTCAACTAATCGATACCTTGCTTCCTTCTCTAACTGGACATTTCCACTAATGGATTTCTCAGTGGGATATAATCCCTGGGAAATATTTTAGCTAAGGATGAATATGCCTCCTTTGTTTCTTTCACTACCGATGGTGTTGCAAGCTAGTTGTGTGGTTTCTTTGGTACTGAGGTTGATGATGTTGTTTCCTTAGGTTCCATCTTCCTCTACAATGTTTGTTGCAACTTCTCCCTGGTTTTGGAACTATGTTTAGGACTTCAGCTCTTGGTATGTGAAATCTTTGGCTCTCTATGATGAACAATAATATTCCTTCATTGGCCCTTTGTGTGATTTTATACTTCATTGTTGGTTGTAGTTTCCTTTCATGTCTAAACTCTCCATCTAATATACTAATGGTTTCCATTCATTACCTTCTTTTATTTCTACATCACTTTGTATCTTCGGTGAATTATCCATTCGATTTTTTAATCGGTCAAGATCTCCTGCATTTAATGGTATGTGACACCACTACTTTTCCATCATGATAGCTCTTTATTGTACGTCTCATCATGGATTGTGTTAAATGCGCCTAGTTTTCATCTACGTAGTCTCATTTATTTATGTGATTTCTTCCTTCTGTGCAATCATGTTTCCATCATATGTGTTTCCTTCTACTTACTTTTCTCTTATCTACGACATTTTCCTTCTTTTCCTCTTTATGCATAACCTAAGCTTATTTTCCTCCTCAACTTTTGACCTCTTCCCTTAACTTGTTTCTTGTTTTTTCCTATTTTACCTTATTTTTCTTTCTTTTTCCGTATTTTCTTCCTATATTATATTATTTTTCTTTCTTTTTCCGTATTTTCTTCCTATATTATATTATGATACAATTTTAACATACACAACTCCTCTAGTGCATAGAAGGATGGTCATCCCTATATAGTTTCATTTGGTTTTCATTCACTATTCCTTCCACGACTTGTCCATCCAAATGTTCTAACTGAACAACACTTGCATCAGTCACATATATGATCATGTATAGTCCTATCCAATGTGTCCTAAACTTTCTCGGGTGTTGTAAGAACTTGTTTTCATAAAGAAGTATTATATCTCCTATCTGGAAGTTATTCTTCTTGATTTGTCTATTGTGCCATGCGTTTTCTCATGCTTTTTGTACTTGCTGATGGAATCTTACAATAAACCGTTCTTCCTATAGTATTAGTAATTGTAATAGTATTTATTCTACTACATTAGAATCCATAAGGTATGTCATCACAACAATGCAAAAACTCGTTACAAGGAACTCCATGGGCATGGGTGCTTCTTGACTGTATGTTAACTTAAAGGGTGTTTGTCTTGCTAACTTCTTGCATATAGTTTTGTAAGCCCAAAGCACTTCATGAATCCTTAAATCCCAATCATCTCACCCTATGTTTCATACCTTGGTTAGTTCATTCTCTAGTATCATGTTGAAGGTCTCCATAGTTCCATTTTATTGTGGGTGATATGGAGTGCTCTTTCGATGTTGTATCTGGAAGTCTTTAGTCAGTGCTAAAATTGTCTTGTTCAAAATGTGAGTCCCATGTTCGCTAATAAGCATTTTAGAACACCCAAACTTTGTAACTATGTTCTCAAACAAGAACCATGCAATTGTCTTTGCGCTACAATCTATAATTGGTTATGCTTCTACCCATCTGGTCAAGTATTTTTTCATGGTAATTATGTATATGACCCCTTTTCCTCTTGTCGCGACCTAAACTCAGGTCTCTCGGGTAAGAGCTGAGTATCCTAACCAACTAGACTACAATGGAACCATTTTTTGGCATGCAAGGGGTAGAAAATAGGTTAATCATTCAAATACCAACAAAACCATTAGATATCAACCCTTTCAACATCACTTGCAAATCAAGTGAAGTATCACCCAAGGAATCTAGAGGGGATACAAGAAACAAGGTTTTGTAGTGATGAGGGGAAGTGAGGCATCATTTAGGTCCTTTCTACCATTTACTCATGCATGCAGTTGTCATAGATTAATAGTTCATTTATCATTAAACATAATCTATGTGCAACATTATAACATCATATATGAGCCATACATTCAACATATACCATAAAAATCATAAATTTCAAACACATCATAACACACAATTTCTATGGTTCACCCAACTTGGGCTATGTTCACAATGGTTGGATTATTATATTATTCATTAATATCTTTCTTACAATTGTGCACTTCTCTACATAGTATCATCATCCCAAAACCTACATATTCATTTTGTTGTATTGTGAGTTCACTTATCATTCATACCTCTGATTTCTTCCTTCACTCGAATCTTTTATGCAAAAATGAAAAGGAACTTACACATACCATATCTATCTCCTCCCAAAGAACCCTTTTACGTATTTATACATAAAAACAGGTCTAATCCCATTACAAAAGTGGACAAAGTGTCCCCCAAAACCCATTCGTTTATCACTGTTTTCCACCTTTTTCATGATGCTATGTCACACATCATTTTGTTATGCTCTTTGGCTCCTTTAAGTCCTTTCACGTCAGGCACTCTATTCCATATTCTAATTTCCTTTTACCCTTTGACTTCCTTTTGGAACAGATCCCAAAACTTATCCAAAATGCCTCTCCAACACAAGGCATGGCATGGCATGTCAATGAAAGGAAATAAATGGCATGCCATGGCAATGCAACACATGGGAAGGCATGGCATGGAAGGGCATGGGATGGTAAGGCATGGAATGACATGGAAAGGAAAGTCATGGCAAGGAAAGTCATGACATGGAATGTGACAACAATGAAAGTCATAAAATGGCATGGCATGGTAAGGAAAGGCATGGCATGGAAAGTGAAGGAAATGTAAGTCATGTCATGGCATGGAATGCAAGGCAAGGCATGGCATGGAAATTCATGGCAAGTGAAGGCAAGGCCAAAATTTCAATAATTCATAAATATGAAACATTTTTTCAATTATTCTATTTACATACCTATGGTCATCAAGTAGACCGTAGATATCACTTCTAATATTGATGTTCTCCATTAAATTCACATGCTCAGAGTAAGGTAAGAAGTATCATACCTTTGATGGGTTCTTACTTGGCATCGTTTGTAGCTAGAGGTTTTTACCAACAACCAAGTTCGTAAAGTGGTATATAACTTCACCTGGTCTATAATATTGAAATACAGAACCACCTTTATTCTGTGTTGTTTCATCCCGTGTTAGATATTCTCCTTTAATAACAATCGACCCAATTATAAATTCAATTCCTTCAGAGTCTATTACCAATCGCATGAGGGTCTATTTTACCTATAAGCAATGTGTCATCCAATAAATAGTGCCCCATTCATTACCTCTTGGTGAAAAAACTATGTATTTGTGCCCCACAAAACGTGGATTTCCAACACGTGATTCCACTAAATGACCAAAGTATAAAACATTGATGCTAGTTATTCAAAATTTAATAGAAGGTTTCAATGAACCTAGTAGTATGAGATATGAGACATGATCATAATCTATTGAAATACTCAATTGGTCCTCCTCCAACTGGGATAATTCCATAGTTATACGTTGACCAATGGGGAGTGATACATGATCCCATCTATCAACCTAGTATGTCGATTCACAATCATTCCATTCATTACTACTACATGGACCAGAAAAGAAAGAGAGTTTTCTCATCCATATTTCAACTATTGCATTGCCTTATGTTATAACTAAATGGAATCCATGATTTCCCTTTATTGTTTTGCATTCATACCACTGTGATAAATATACATCGACCACCTCCTAAAAATATCTATGTACATGTCCTTTCCTGTGTGATTGGTCTTCATGGGTTCCTGTTCCTTCTCCCATTACTGAAGAACACCATTCAAGAATGGATTTCTCATCTTGAATGAGGGAAGTAGTTGTTAAATTCATTTGTTTCTTTCATATTGCTCTTTTTATGARCGCACCTATTCCATCATGTTCCCCTTTCCCATGCCCAAACTCAAAATAGTTCCAAATGTGTGGTACCTTTATGTTTTTGTGCAACATACAAAACCATTGAAACACATGAGCATTTTTTAATCATCCTGCGCAACTATCTGACCAAATCCAATGTTCATGCATTTGTATGTTCTTGTCCTTAATGTGATTATAAAACAACTAAAATCAATGTTGTACATAGACTAAGCCATGACACTGATCATCACCAATGCAAAAATGATAATCCTTCAATACAACTATGTTTTCTTATTACTATCCAGCTCACACTTTTATGTGATATGGACCATTATGATGACCTTCTCTGAGTGATAATATTGGATTTTAATATCATTTTGTAGTTTAAGGATGTAGTTCTTAGAAAAATCAATCACTGATAACATAGTGCCAATAGGAAATGTATCTATGCATATTTTAAAATGTTCATCCTTCCATTGAGCCACATCAACATGTTGGACATATTATCATGTCTTTTCGCTGAAGTCCTTCATGAAGTCACTGTTGATACTAAGAGGGGGTTGAATCAATATCAAGTACAATTTAAAACCTTTTTCAACTTATACTTAAGACATTCAACTATATCCAATGAGAAATGAACAATAGTATAAGAGTTACACCAATACACGATAATACACCATGCACAATATATGAAAAATAATCAATAGTTATTGTTCAAGGGAAGTAATGACTTCCAAAGGTAGCTACAGCTTCCAAATGTAAAGGGAGGGATAAACCTCCAAGAGGAAGATAAAATTATCCAATATCAAGAGAGAGTTGAACTCTCCATCCTTTCCCCTTCCTTCCACCCAATAATATATGAGAGATAATAAAACTTTACATTAAATCGTCACCATCAACCAATCATCACATAGGACCTGATAATGCTTCCTGAGACTTCTTCAATTTATAAAATTATTCAATTCTTGGAGTACTATAATCCTATAGATAATATTACTCAATGCATTCTATGAAATTCCTCCAAGTTTCACTCCTTGAATCCTCCCCAAAAAGAGGGTCACACCTAAAGAAGCTATAGGAAATTCCCCATACTTTTTGGTCTATTGGTAAGAATCCATCCTCCCAAATGGGCTCTATCTTTTGTTCCTTCAACTAACCCAATATTCCAACAAAGAACCTTCATCGGCCATGCAACAAAGAATTAACACTCTGCTCATGCTGGAAGAAGAGAGAGAAAAGGCTAAGTCAAAATTCCTATCTCACCAATAGATAGTGAAAAGATGGTTCGATAAGCATAAGGCTAAAGAAANCAACAAAGAACCTTCATCGGCCATGCAACAAAGAATTAACACTCTGCTCATGCTGGAAGAAGAGAGAGAAAAGGCTAAGTCAAAATTCCTATCTCACCAATAGATAGTGAAAAGATGGTTCGATAAGCATAAGGCTAAAGAAAAGAACTTTGAAGTAGGAGACTTAGTCCTGAAGTGGGATAGAGCAAATGAACCAAAAGGGACACATTCTAAATTTCAGAATCTATGGCTTGGACCTTTCTAGGTGGTTGAGAAGATCAAGGCAGACACTTATCAGTTGTAGAATCTGAAGGGGGAACCTGATGCCCTCCCAGTAAATGGCCAAGCCCTAAAACAATACTTCCAATAAAATAATAATAATAATAATAATAAAATGAATAAAACAATAAATATGTGTGTTCTATGTTCGTTGTTGAGTATCTTTACAATTGCGAAATACTTCTTTTGTTGTTTATTTTCTTTCTGGTTTTCTATGCTTTTGAAGGTATGTCCGACAAAACAATGGTTGGCCTTAAAATCGTGCAATGTAGAAAACCTTGTTTTTGACTCATCATTCACTTACAAACACCAGAAACACTGGAAAACTTGTGGTTACTTTGAGGAATCCTCTATCCAACCTGAGCAAATGAACAACTTCAGAGAAATGTCAGAAATGACTACTTTGTGGTTCAGTAAGACCTTAAGGGAAAGAGGGAAATCTAGAAAGGCCTACATGAACCCAGAAGATAGAGCTAGTGAAGCATACACCTTAATCCTCTCACTTCGCAAATAAACAGACATCCTCCTCTCCCACTCACTCAATGCATCATGATGAAATAAAAATCATAATATCAAAAGAGTGAACAGTAGGAGAGGGTATGCAGATATCTCCACTGGGGCTATGAACGCTCGCTGGAAGTGGAGCAAGTTCTGTGATTTTCGTGACTCCACCGGGGCTATGGACGCTTGCTGGCAGTGGAGCGACATCAAAGCAGGTGAGTAGAGGTAATTAAAGGCTTCATTCCGGTGAATACTTTGATAAACTTTTGTAAAAATGGGTCATGCATCAGGGTCAAAGGAAACAAAGGAGGAAAAGGGGTTAAAACCCCATAGATAGACTTGGAAGCATTGACCGAAGGACGTCAAATGCAAAGGTTAAGAGGTTCCAATTTAAGACCAGCTAAGATTCTCCATCATCTTCTATATCAGCTGAGCCTTGGAGGAGGAGCATAGATTCTGCTTTCACCCAGTGAATCATCATTTGTTGAGCACTCAACACACCCTAAAAATTCTATGTCCATTTCTACTTTTTGGGTACCACTTGATCTTTTTCACTGTCAGTTTTCACTTCAGTATGAAATTAAGTCCTACGCTTATCTTTTATGTTTCATGTTTGAATTGTTTAAATTCTGCTTGAACATACAACAAAGAATCATCTTAACTTTAAATGGGACTTAAAAACTACCTAAGGAATAAACATTCTAAAGCTTTCCCCAACACGCTCAGGAAGTTCGGCATTGGTAAAGGTTAAAGGTGATGAAAATTACTTGAGAAGTACAAAATAGCCAATAACTAATCTTCATTAGCATCGGTGGTCAAAAGTCTCTCTTTTCTGTGAATGAGATTTGGTAGTAATATCGTCGAAGACCGATCCATTCGGCTTCAGAAAAAGGTAAGCATCGTGCAAGGAGAGGAGTGGTATCGCTGACCCTGACTCCCGATACAGTTTCAACATCRGAGATTTACAAAATGATAATCCACAAAGAAAATTACACATTAATTTTCCATTTTAATGYCGATCCTCGATGCCATCCAAGCATCGACAGTTGCARTATCTAGATCTTTTAGTGCTTTCAATGTGAGCGAAGTCCCCAAGTGCAATCCCTACCCACCARTCGAGTGATAAATTTTATGTTTTAAATATTTTAATAACCCTGATTTAATAACACTGTGTCAGCATCAATCGACATCGGAAGTTTTAAAGGGAACATATCAACAAACTTACAAGGAAACTCAGAATCATAACAATTATAAAATCCCATATTTTGCATGAAAACTTAGATAAGAAAACACAGTAAATTTACATACAAAAGGGGAATGTGATACATTCAAAACACTTTTAAATATTTTCATATAATTAAATCTAACGCCAAGCTCGGGTTACATACACCACTAATGTCTTGACTAACCAGCCCGGTCACAATGAGAATATAAAAAACCGTACAACAAAAAGAGAAAATTGTCAAGTGTCACTTCAGAGAATGCAAAGAAAGAGCTCGCCCATCATGTATCTCCTGCACTTAGACCTTCTCCCAGACTACTCCTCGTGCCATGTAGTGTTTTCTTCTCCTCTTTCATTGTCATCCTTTGTGCCTTGCACAACTGCACAATTGTATCTTGTGCTTCCCAAAGCCATCTCTGGAGCCAAACTGTGCTCCTTCATGACCCTACGACGCCGATACCTCCTGGTTCTTCGCTGTCAATTGGATCCACAACTCTCTATTTTATTGGTAGAGTTCAACAATGGCACATTAGGCCTACTCTAACTGTTGGATGGGACTCTTAACAAGAGAACCCAGTGCCTTAGCCCTTCCCTTTCATCTCCTGCTTCCTCTACTAGTAGTATCAACAGGCTTTGACCAGTTAGTGAGCATCGTAAACCCCTCAGTGGATGGATGTACACTCAGCTCAACTGGGAGGTGGTTTCCTTCCCCTCTTCCCTTATCTTTATTATTCCTTCCCCTTATCTGTGTTGTATTCTCCTGAGAGATGACAACCGTCATCATATTTATTTCATACATACTTCTCTCCACCCCCACCTCCACTAGAGACGCTGACACCATTTCCGAGAAAAGGCCGGTACCTCCTGTTGAAGCTTCTGGGACACTGGAGGCCAATAAGAATGAGTCCCAGGCACATTGGGGCTTGGACCTGACACTTTGGCTACCTCACAAAACTTGTCCCTTATTTAACTGGGATCCAATAGTGCAAAAAAATAGTATCTTAGACATCTGCGGATGGTAAAGGACTACTACACGGAGTTTCACCAGAATAAACCCGTAAGACCAATGGTACAGAGGTATAAACTTGACATATGCATAGAATTCCCCATAGAATTACTAGAATTTATAGTGGAATGAAGAATAGAAACAGAGCGTGCCAAAAGAACACTCACGCCTCATGACATGATGTCTTGAAGATTTAACGCGTCAGAGTTGCTTGATGAATGCAATCTAGAATGCATAAAACATCGTTGATCAGAGTTGCAGGGAATATATGGTACGATCATTCCAATCTCTTTAAACTCCCCAGCTTCTGTTATTGATGAATGATAATTGACATACTTGGTCATACGGCTTCTGGAGGCATTTAATGAATTACTTATTACGATATCCGACCTTTTGAGAGCGTATGCATGCATGCTTGACTTTGGCGTATTTTCCCAGCCCCAAAGGTCGAGCAGTTACTGTGACGGTTCCTATGCTCATATCTATCGTACTCGATTTKCCACGCTATGGCATKCTAACGTAACTCATTTAAACTGAAGAGGAGTGGCGGTGTGGACAAAGACATCGTAGGTCATTCAAAGGGATGAMTTGGATTACGCAAGTATTAAATGATCAAGACTASCGAGCTCCACAGGTACTCATTGGTCTATTATGTTTGTTTGTATCTTATATTATATTACTTGATCACTAAACCACCTCAACCCCGATTGTAGGAAAGATTCCCCGATTACCAAACAAATCTTTCTCCATGATCTCGCTGAAGAATTCGAAAGAAACATCAAAGCGGAATTAAAGGAGAAATGAAGGATTTCGGGCTCCCCGAGTTTGGCACCCCTATAAATTTATCGACCTGAGTGACGTAATAAAGTTGCATGCTGAACAATACTCATTATGGATCGAAGAGCTTGCAAAGATAACTGATGCGAGGTCAAGGAAAGTGCAATGATTCGTAGAACCTCTAATTAGGTCCCGAACCATGCGACAGTAGTTGAACTCCAGTCTCGTAAAGTACCAGGCGCATGCAGTAGACATTAGGGGAATATATGAGGCTCCGATGGAACAAAATAGGTTTCCATGGGCCCAAACTTGTGAATAATGGTTTATCAGTTGGATTGAATATGAGAGAAGTCACCCTTTCCAAGAAATATCTCGGGTTGATTATTAAAGAAACTGTTAAAAGATAACGCCAAGTGGTGATTTTTGCTTTTCTTAAACTATACTTAGTCGTTGATTTCAATTAAACTTTATATTATAAATAAAGACATCGACCAATTAGTTAGAGTTCGATGGTTGTTGTAAGAACTCTTTCTTTTTGGTGGTTAAGAATTATTTTGAAGCTTCTATGAATTGAGAAATCCTTTTGTACCAAAGAAAAACTATTTTCATCAGATGCATGTGACTGAACTTGGAGAAGAACTACTTCCTATCCTGTTTAATGAATGATGCAGTAATGAGTAAGAGCAATTAATTATGTTTTCAAGTTATCTGGTGCAATGTTCTGATGTTCTTTTCTTTAATGATGAAGATAAATCGTTGTGTTATTATGTAATGAATGGTTATGGTAGATGAATTATTTTGCTTGCCATTATCTTTTTACATATGTGTTTTCTTTCTTATAATTAGTTTCTCAGAGAGTAATTGGATGCTCACATGGTTAATGTATTAGTACTAGGAATGTGGTATAGAATCATTGTTTGCATGTTTGAGCAACGGGTTATCCCAAGCTCAGCCTCTTCCTTAGTAGTTAGAACTTAATCTTTGTTTTCTATCAAGTTCATTTATACTGGCTTGCATTTCTCCTATCAGTCCCACCCAAGAGAAAATACAAAAGAGAATAGTCCCAACTTAAGGAAGAGCCTTAACAAGGAAACACAAAGCCCATCGATAAATTGGTCGAATCGCAAGATCTGTAGAACCATTCCATCTTCAAATGTTGTAGAGTCTAATTGGGCCTCGGTGGCGGGTTTGGTTCCTACTATTGAAGTAAGGGATTTAAGACCCTTCAACAGAACACACACGCCTTCCTAATAGTGTACATGCACTATAGGAGCATGCACACTCTCTTATAACTTATTTGATCTTTGTCATTCCCATGTCCCTCTCTCTCTCTCTCTCTCTCTCTCTCTCTCTCTCTCTCTCTCCTACATCTACCCCCCCTCTCTCTTTCCCTCTCACTCTCCCTCTCTACCCCCCCTATCTGTCTCCCTCTCTCTCCCTCACACTCCTATACATGGAAATACCTAGACATGACAAGACTTAAACATCAAAATGCATGGAAATACCTATACTTAGGCCTTTCTATGACATGTATTATATTCTCACACCCAATCCCTATCTATCCCCCTCCTCTCTATCTGTCCATTTTCCCCTTATTCCCCTATTATGCCCCCCTCTCTCTTCCACCTCTCTCCGACCCTTTCTCTCTCTCTCCTCATTGTTAGTATCACTCTCACTCTCTCTCTGCCCCTCTTTCTCTCACTATTCCCCCTCTTTATCTCCCTTTATATCCCCTCCCTTCCTCTCACTCTCTCGCTACCCACCATTCTATGTCTCCCTCTCTGCTTCCCTTATTTTTAGTAACCCTCTCTATAACCCCCTCTTTGTCTCTGTCTCCCTCCCTCTCACACAATCTCTCTACCCCTCTTCATTTTATTTCTCTCTCCCCCTCTCACACACCCTCTCTCGCCCCCTCCTCCCTCTCTCTCTCCCCCTCCCTCCCACTATATCTCCTCTATATCTCCTACATTTACCCCTCTCTCCTACATTTACCTCTCTCTCTACCCCCTCTCTATATTCCTTTCTTTTCCTCTCAGACTCTCACACACTCTCTCTACTTCCCTTCTGTTCCTTTCTCTCTCTCCTTCCCAAACACACACACTCACTTTCTATCTACCCTCTATGTCTTCATATCTCTCCTTCCCACACTCTAACACACTCACTCTCTACCTCCCCTCTTTGTCTTCCTCTCTCTCCCTCCAAAAATATAACACACTCACTCTCTGCCTCCCCTCTTTGTCTTCCTCTCTCTCCCTCCCACACTCTAACACACTAGAAAGTTCGATACATTTCAAGGAAAGGCAAGGTACGGAAATAAATGTCCTTGACCTAGACTTAGAAATGCATGTCAATACCTAGAACTAGACCTAGACCTAGACCATGACCTAGAACTATACCTTTCCACACCATGCCTCACACTCTCACATCCACTCCCTCTCTATATCCCCCCTCTTCGAATTTCTCCCTCTCTCTCTCCCTCCTCCCTCCCTTCCTAAACCCCTCTCTCTATCACCCTCCTTCCCTACTCCTCTCTCTTTGTCTCTCTCCCTATCCCTCTTCCCCTTTGTCCCTCCCTCCCCTATACTCCCCCCCTCTCTCCCACCTCTCTTTCTCTCTCCTTGTTGTTA
>SNQJ01S0015185.1:89829-102233 GCA_010110895.2 Picea sitchensis
GTAGGAACTGTCATAGTAGTCGCTCAACCTTTAGGGCTGGGAAAAGATGCCAGAGTCAAGCGTGCGTGCATACGCTCCCAAAAAGTCTGATACCATAATAAGGAAGTTGTTAAATTCCTCCAGAATTTGTATCACCAAGTGTGTCAACTATCATTCGTCAATAATGGAAGCTAGGAAGTTTAAAGAGATTGGAATGATTGTACTGTATATTCCCTGCAACTCCGATCGGCGACATTTTATGCGTTCTGGATTACATTCGTCGAGTAATTGTGACGCGTTAAATATTCAAGACATCATGTCACAAGGCATGAGTGTTATCTTGACATGTTCTATTTCTCTTCTTTGTTCCGCTATAAATTCTAGGAATTCTGTGGGGAATTCTACGCATATGTCGAGTTTATACCTATGTAACGTTGGTCTTGCGAGTTTATTCTGGTGAAACTCCGTGTAGTAGTCCTTTACCATCTGCAGACGTCTAAGCTACTGTGTTGTTGCACTATGGGATCCCCTTTAAACAAGGGATGGGGTTTGTGAGGTAGTTGAAGTGCCAAGTCCGAGCCCCAGCATGCCTGGGACTCTTTCTTATTGGCCTCCAGTGTCCTTGAAGCTTCAACAGGAGATACCGGCCTTTGCTTGGAAATGGTGTTAGCATCTCTAGCAGAGGTGGGGGTGGAGATAAGTACGTCTGAAAGACATATGCTGAGGGTCGTCCCCTCTTAGAAGAAGACACCATGGAGAAGGGGGAGGCATAGGAAAGATAATGGAAGAGGGGAAGGAAACCACCTCCCATATGATTTGAATGTACATCCAGTCGTTGAGGGGTCTACGATGCTCAATAACTGGTCGGAGTCTGTCGAGACTACCAATAGAGGAAGAGGGAGACAAAATAGAAGGGCCAAGGCACCGGGTTTTCCCGTTAAGAGTCCCATCCAACAGCTAGAGCGGGCCCAACTTGCCATAGCCAAACTCTACCAAGAAAATAGAGAGTTGCAGAGCCAGTTGGTCACGACGAACCAACAGGTATCGGTGTCGCAGGGTCACGAAGGAAACATAGTTTGGCTCCAAAGATGGCTTCGGGAAGCACAAGATACAATTGTGCAGTTGCGCGAGGTGCAGAGGATGACAAGGAAAGAGGAGAAGAAAACAATTCATGGCACAAGGAGTAGTCCGGGAGAAGGTCCTTGTGCAGGAGATACATGATGGGTATGCTCTTGCTTTGTGTTCTCTGAAGTGACGCTTGACATTCTCTTTTTGTTGTATGGTTTTTTATATTCTCATTGTGACCAGGCTGGTTAGTCAAGATGTTGGTGGTGTTTGTAACTCGAGCTTGGCAGGAGCTTTAATTATATGAAAAGATTCAAAAGTGTTTTGAATGTATCACATTCCCCTTTTGTATGTAAATTTACTGTGTTTTCTTATCTAAGTTTTCGTGCAAAATATGGGATTTTATAATTGTTATTATTCCGAGTTTCCTTGTAAGTTTGTTGATATGTTCCCTTTAAAACTTCCGATGTCAATTGATGCTGACGTGGCATTATTAACTCGGGGTTATTAAAATATTTAAAACATAAAATTTAGCACTCGGTTGGTGGGCAGGGATTGCACTTGGGGACTTTGCTCACATTGAAATCACTAAAAGAGATAGATATTGCGGTTGCCAATGCTTGGATGGCGTCAGGGATTGGCATTAAAATGGAAAATTATTGTGTAGTTTTCTTTGTGGATTATCATTTTGTAAATCTTCAACACCGAAATCGTATCGGGAGTCGGGGTCGGCAATACCACTCCTCTCCTTGTGTGATGCTTACCTTTTTCCGAAGCCGAACAAATCTGTCTTCAGTGATATTCCTGCCGAAGCTCATTTGTAGAAAAGAGATAATTTCACCCGCCGATGCCAATGAAGATCAACGCTCGACTATTTTGAACTTCTCAGGCGATTTTCTTCACCTTTAACCTTTACCGATGCCAAAATTACTGAGCGTGTTGGGGAAAGATTTAGACAGTCGATTCCTTAAGTAGTTGTTAAGTCCCATTTAAAATTAATATGATTGTTTGTTGTATGTTCAAGAAAACTTTAAACAATTCAAACATGAAACATAAAAGATAAGCGCAGGCCTCAATTTCATACTAAAGTGAAAATAGACAGTGCAAAGGATCAAGTGGTACCCAAAAAGTAGAAATGGACATAGACTTTTTAGGGTGTGTTGAGTGCTCAACATGTTCCTAGGGTGCATGCATGTTATTTTGAATTCAAATTTTTCTTGGTAGGATAAAAAATGCTTATGTTGACTTGGTTGGCTCAGATTTAGGTTTGGGATTACAAACCTAGAGGTTTGGTCTACAAATTGATAAAAACCTCCATTTTTGTGAATACTTGTCTATATCTTTGCCTTTGACATTATTTTTCTATAATCTAAACAATTCAGTTGTTGAAAAAACTACAAACATAGATAGATTTGGCTATGCAGATTCCAAATATATAATTTGTAAAAAAAATTAATATTGTTTACTATTTTTAATTTATTTTTGTCTTTGCATATATCAAAATCCTAGAATACATATCTCTCTTATTTTTTCTATAACATTTTGTTGGCTTAACCATTTCTCGAATGAGTTATATGCAGCATTAGAGGAGACTAATACCTACAATCTAAAAAAAAAAAGTTGTTTTGATCATGTTAATACCATCTTCGCCTACACGAACAAAGGACATTGTAATTTCAACAATATGTTGACTTTGATAATTTAAAAACTATTGTAAATTAATATTGTAAATTTCAAAAAAATACACGACACAATACAAATGGGTTCTATACAAGTATACAAGTTTTAGGAATGAAATTCGATTGTTAAGGTACTCAACACTTGCATGAACAAAAGCATATACCTTATATTTTGTTGGAAAAATAAGATACCACTCTTAGAATAAATCAAATTTGATATAGTTATTCTCAATTTATATGAATAAAAGTTGTATATTCATAAATGTAATTCAATTTCGTATATTTCATCGACTTACACCATATTCAAGTTCATTGTAAAAGTACCTTTAACAATCCCTCCATGTTAACAGATTGTCGTTTTCTAGGTTTGCATTGCCACTAATGTGTCATGAGAGACCATCATTAGCTTACACTTACCCATATATATATATATATATATATATAGGGAAACTCTTTCCGTTAGTAATGCATCAACAAATTTACAACCCATTAATGGTGTCCTCGAAAACTAATGCCATTGTGCTTAGAAAACCTACCCCAAATTTGGACAAATGGAAACTACAATACTTCTAATGCTTCAATCCTTTGATACAGATGATCTAATTGGACAATTCAACATGGTTCAATTTCCTCTTCCTCATATTAGCTTCATTTTCCTATTCCTATCTCAACACCAAGGACTGAGATTGTTTTGCACAGTTACTTTAGTCTAATTTTTTTAAGTCTTATGTATGGGGAAATTGTTATAGTGATAGTAGGGCGGGGGGGGGTTATTTTTTTTTCTATGTACAAGATTGGATAGTGGGGAAATATTTGTAGTCAAAAGATAACTAATTGATGGTCAATGATGAATCTAATGCTATAGTCATGGCCTTAGTCAAGGACAACTAATAACGATTATTGTTTAATGTTTTTCATATCAATTTGGATAGTGATGAACAATTTGTAATTCTTTTTGAATTTTAGAATGGTGCAAAGTTTTCTTTGTCACTAATAATATGTTTCCACCTAGAGGGAAAATGAGCATTGCATGTTACCATATAGAGGAAAAATGAGGATTGCACTTTATTTCTTGGAAAAATGGTTTTTTAATTTAGAACTATGTAATTTTTTTTTAATTAGGACTGAATTTGTATTAATATATAATAAGGGATGCTGTGATGTAGCAATTGTCTTGTACATAAACTATTTCTTGGCATCCCTCAATAAAAACTATTCTAATACATAGAGCTAGAGGAAAAAAAAAAACATATCAAACTAGATTCCCAAGTGCTACTATAGGTTGCTTCCCTAATCAAATAGACCCAACATACATTTAACCTTCCCCTCAATGTCCATAAAGTCAATGTTTTGGAGTAATGTTTCATCTTCATTCCCCCTCTATGTCCATAAGATCCATATTTTGGAGTATTGTTTCATCTTTATTCCCTTCTCCATGGATTTGTGTTGCGATATTGTTATAACCTAGAGAGAGGTTCTCCAAGCTACTTCCACCCTATGCCAATAGAATTGAAACTGAAAACCCAGGGTCAACGAAGTGGCAAATTTTGTCCACCCATCAGTGTCACCATTTGAGTCTCTTCCACTGTGGTATAAATCTATCTTCACCATTCGAATCTCTTCGGATGTGGTATAAATCTATCTTCTCAAACTAAGCCATTGTCTCTCTGATTCTCACAATGATGCTCTAGAGCTTAAGCCCTCGAAGGTTTTTCACCCTAGAATGGTGAAGGCTCTCACCCACCCACCCACTCCCACCACACCTTAAAACGATGCAAAGTTGCCAATGCCATTGATAGGCATTTTGCCCACACAAAAAAAAAAAAAAAAAGAAGAAGAAGAAAGAGAATGAGTGTATTTCTTGGCAAAATGCAATTCTTTTACATCTATGTAATGGTGATCAGTACTTGTTTGTTTCCGTTTCTTAATTCGAAATGTCTTTTCCATTATCATATGCTCATAACATTTCCTCTGCAGTCATAACATTTCAAAATTGAAATAAGCATATTCTTCAAATTATAGGATGTTGTGTCTACTCAGACCAGAAAAATAATTTATCCTTTTTACTCATATTTACCAATGAGATATCGTTTGTTATAATATTTGTTATAACCTGTTGCATATGTATCTTTGCTATTTGCTCGATTAATGTCTATTTACATAGACCAATCATACTTAGTGTAGTTCTCTTAATTAATGTTTACTTACATTTGCATGTGGTGTTTTGCTATTTATTCATTAATGTCTATTTACATCTAGACAGTGGTTTCATTAATGCCCAATTACACAGACCAACCGTTTTTAACGTACTTCGTCTTAATGTCTATTATAACGCGTTACGTCTTATGTGCAGCTGTGCAGAGTAATGGTTCCACACTATAATGCACCCCGTTTCTTGTACGGAGTAAGCTATCATGAATTATACTTCCTTCACTATTAAACCATGATTCTCATATATATACATGATATATGATGGAAACCAAAGGCATCATATTTTTATGGGAATAATAATAATCTATTTTTAAGGTCACTGCCAAGCCAACACATCAAATTGGTGTATGAGACCCCTTTGTTTGTGGGACAAGGGACCCCCCTCCCCTCATTGATTTGACTAGTAAAGTTTACGAAGATATACATACCCTACCCCCTCTGGATTTGAACCTGTGACCTCTTAAGAGGGAACACATGTTCTTAACCATTAGGCCCACTCAGGCTGTATCAATGAAAAGAAAAAGGAACAGAATTAGACTGAGATTCATCTCACTTTCTATTGCATAGTATCCACTATGTTTTTGGCATACATAAGCTTGTTAGTTTTGACATAAACAAACTTGTTAGATTATAAATTATGGTGGACTTCATATGTATTTGATAGATTATAGATTATGGTGGACTTTAAATGTACAATTGCATAGTGTACAGTATGTTTTTGGGCATACATAGGCTTGTTAGTTTTGACATAAACAAACTTGTTAGATTATAAATTATGGGGGACTTGATATGTATTTATTAGATTATAAATTATGGTGCACTTTATATGTACAAACTATTATGGTTAAGATTACTTTTCATGAGATTTGAATGATGATGATGATGATGATTAACATTCACTAAGACCGAATTGGTCTATCGGACTTTAAGAGGGTAAGTGATTACTTGAGATTCTTTAGAATTTTGTTTCTGTGCTCGAAAAGCATTAAGAGAAGCTTTCCAAGATCACCATAACTTTTTTGAGTTAAAAAGTTAAGAAAGTTGGTAATGTAAATAAACATGGATGAGACTAAACCCTTGACCATATCACATAAAAAAAAATTTCCATCTATTATTTAGTTATCATATAATCTTTCTTTTTTCCATATATTATTTAGTTAAAATAAATTAGAATCAAACTTACAAATTGTAAAACCAATTTTTTAATGTTCAAATTATATTTTGAATGCACAAATTGATTTAACTCCTTCCAAAATACTTCCGTGACCAGTTATATACAATCTTAATCAAAAAAAAAAAAAAATCTACTTTTCTAATTATTTTACTATATGCAATCTCAACCAAAAAAAATCTACTTTTCTAATTATTTTACTAAAATTTTAACAAGATTTTAGCAAACTAAACCTACAATTTAATAAAAAAAAAAAAAAAATTACTTTTATTCTCACTCCCGGCTTTGCTTTTTGGTTCTATTAATACTTACATATTAGTAAAGGATTATATGTTCCATATTTGTTCCATTAATATTTATTACATATACCAACTTATGCAGTTGTCTCAATGTTTACTGACATGTTGGAGTTATGTTATTTGTTCAATTGATGTTTATGACATACAAGAAATTTATTTAATGTATTAATGTTGATGTTTAGTACAGATTATATGTGGCGCCATACTATCTGTTTCATTAATGAATATGTAATTGCTTCATTAATAAATATTTACATAGACCGACCATGTTTAATGTAACTGTCATGATGTTTATTACAACGTGTTATGCACTGTCATGGTCTATGCTAATTTGGGTGTCATGCACTGCGTTCCATTTTTTTTTATGATGTAATATATTATTCATTAAAATTTCCATTTTTCATCATTAAATTATGATGGCTTTAATTTAAGTCTTGCTAAGAAAGTAGGTTGGAAACAAGTTAATGGTTACAGGAATTTTTAAAATTTCTTACTCAAAACTTAATGTAATAAAACTGTAACAAAATAAAAGGTTTAGTAATAAAATTGTGACAAAACAAAAGTTGTAGTATATAAGTTTTTTCATTTTATATAATTATTATTGGAATTTAACAATTTAATTTTATTAATTGTTAGTAAAATTATAATTTTATATTATTTAAATTAATTTTATATAACTAAAAAATCTTAAAATATTTAAAAAAACTGTAATTTTAACCATTGAAATTTACAATTTTAAAATTAAATTTTAATCAAAATCTTAAAAAAAAATCTTCAAACCTTACCTTTAAACTACTTGAAAACCAAATTTATTGGATACATTATCTTTCTACCAACTAAGATTCTCACATTTAAATTATATATACATGATGAAACAAACATGTTAGATTATATATTATGGTGGACATCATATTTACTTGTTGGATTATATATTAAGGTGGACTTGACTTGTCGGATTATATATTAAGATTTAAATTATATATACTTGATGAAACAAACATGTTAGATTATATATTATGGTGGACATCATATTTACTTATTGGATTATATATTAAGGTGGACGAAACAAACATGTTAGATTATATATTATGGTGGACATCATATTTACTTGTTGGATTATATATTAAGGTGGACTTGTCGGATTATATATTTACTTGTTGGATTATATATTAAGGTGGACAAACAAACATGTTAGATTATATATTATGGTGGACATCATATTTACTTGTTGAATTATATATTAAGGTGGACTTGTCGGATTATATATTAAGGTGGATTTTATATGTACAAGTTTTTCAGATTAATATGGTTAAGATTACTTTTTATGAGATTTGAACAAAATGGATGCCACTAAATCTGCTATTCCACATAACTTTTTTTCCATCTATTATTTAGTTATCATAGAATCTTTTTTTTCCATATATTATTTAGTTAAAGTAAATTAAAATCAAAATTACAAATTTTAAAAGCAATTTTACAATGCTCAAATGATATTTTGAATGGACAAATTGATTCAACCTCTCTAAAACATTTCGATCATCAATTATATACAATCTCAATTATTAAAATCTACAATTGTAATTATTTTTTTAAAATTTTAACTAAATTTTAAACTAAACTTAAAAAAAAAAAACACATAAAACTTTTATAACACATAATTACTTCTCTCACTTGAATTGATTTTTTGGTTTGTTTTATAATTATTAATACTTACATATTAATAATGAATTATATTAATAATGGATTATGTGTTTCATATTTTTTCCATTAATATTTATTACATATACCAACCTATGCCGGTGTCACAATGTTTACTAACATGTTGGAGTTATGTTATTTGTTGAATTGATGTTTATGACATATAACAACGTTATTTAATGTATTTATGTTGATGTTTAGTATTATCTGTTTCATTAATGAATATGTAATTGCTTCATTAATGAATATTGACTTAGACCAACCATATTTAATGTAACTTCCATGATGTTTATTACAACGTGTTACACTTCTACGTGTTATGCACTGTCATCGGTCCATTCTAATTTGGGTGTCATGTCCCATTTTTATAATGTGATATATCATTCATTAAAATTTCCATTTTTCATCATTAAATTATGATTGGATTGCTTTATGTTTCACTAAGAAAGTAGGTTGGAAACACGTTAATGGTTACATGAATTTTTAAAAGTTTTTTACTCAAATTTAAGAAAAATTGTGACAAAACAAAAGGTGTAGTTTATATGTTTAAAGTTTTTTACTTTCTTATAATTATCATTGAAATTTAGTAATTTAATCGTTAAAGTTTTTTATTTTCTTGTAATTATCATTGAAATAAATTGTTGGTAAAATTACAATTTTAAGTTTTAAGCAATTTCTCCAAATGAAGTGTCATAAGTCCCAACATATATTTAAATGTCACCTTAGCTTGTTGCTCTCCTCCATGTTTCACTTCTTGAAGAGGTAATTTATTGCGGATTGTTGTGATATGAGTTTTCACCATGCGAGTTCAATGGAGCTCTGGTTCAAAATGCCGCCAGAAGTACACTGGAAACGTACAACAAAAGACAACGTCCACTCTGTTGTAATTGTGCTCTCAATGCATTAGTTTGGTTTCCCCACTTTTCCGGACATGTTTCTCCTTCTCGCCCCTTATGTGCGCTCAACTTATCCTCTAGAGAGATCCAAACACGCAAACTGCCTACCTTCATTCTCCTTCCTTTTCCCTAGGCATTGACATCATGTCTCGTGAGTGCGACTACTCCAACAAAGGACATGGTTAACGAGTGACGACATTACTTCTTCACTAGAGAGATCCAAACACGCAAACTGCCTACCTTCATTCTCCTTCCTTTTCCCTAGGCATTGACATCATGCCTCGTGAGCATGGCCACTTCAGCAGAGCCCTGGTTATCAGAGATATCTTGTCGAACAAGAGCGCGACACCATTACTTCTTCACGCTAGCCAATGCAAGTCCCCTCTCAGGAAATTCACCCTGCAGTTGTGCAAGATATTGACATTAGCACCGCAGGGGAGAATTGGAGTCGTGTAGCCATTGATGAGTCCTTGTTCCTGCTTAGCCTCATGAGTTTACAATGCACTCGAGCCTTTCCCTTCATGAGCATATAGATGTTGCAACAAATCAAGCTTTATGGAACACTCCACTAGAAGGACATTGGGGATATCCCACACTTGAAGAAGCACCTTCGATGACTCCCCTTTAGGATACCATTCACATCACGAAGGAAACTCCCGATTCTTCTCGACCTCATTTTTTTAACGAACATCTTACTTTGATCATGGATATACATTGAGATGTGGTAGACCTTCTGTTTCGATAGGAGCACCTCAATCGTCCGCTAAACTCTCTCTACGATGCATTGTTAGACGAACCTGCCTCTAACCATTGTCTGGTATATCGCCAACCTTACAATATTGTTTCAACCTGCCACCAACACACTTCTGGAGGCAACAATATATACACTATCAATACTTGATTCCTTTGGTTTTGCTTCTATATTTTGCATAAGCTCATACTTAGAAGCTTTTAGGAAAGTTTAAATGACTTCCCAGTTGTCTTTGTATATTCAGTCGTCTTGGTATATTTAGATATAGAAACACTATGATCTTTTTGTAAGAACCCTGTTGTTTAAAAACTTCAAAACATCTTAAAAATAAGTAATGTCAATAATTGAAGTTTATAGTTTTATGAATTTCTAATCAAATTTTGAACAAATCAAAAATAAAAATACCAAAAAAAAGGAAAACTTAAAACGTTAAACTACTTCACAGCCAAAGCCAAATCTAGTGGATATCTTTTTTCCAGCGAGGATGAAAACAAGAGCATCTTATTACTATTATGATTATGGAGACACTGACCAACGGAAAGTGGCATTAGATCCTTCCACTCTCTCATTTAAGTGGCTAATTATGTCACAAGCAGACAAGACGATGGAATAACCTACCACCATCATACTTCCCTCAAGCCACGGAATGGAATGAGAATCTCACAATGGACTCTAGTGAGGAATAAATACTTATTCGGTGGCTTATATAAATTACTTACCGAAACAACCTAAATACCTCTATCTCAGAGCTTTCTTTCGTGAAATTTTAGGGCTTGTTCAAGGCATCAATATTCCAGAAGATTAGTAGGAAGGAATGATGCATCAAGTGCATCCAGGAGCCTCCCTCTCTTCCTCGGCCCGGCAAGCTCAGGTTTCGATGATCACTGACGACAAGTTTATTGCACGCAGCGATTCTCCAGTCACCTTCACAGTCTGGAAGAAATCTCTCGTCTTCAATGGCAGTGGCTATACAGTGTTTGATTCCTCTGGAAACCTGGTTTTCAGAGTCGACAATTACGCATATGATGCCAAACACCAACTCTTTCTCATGGATGCTGCGGGGAACGTTCTTCTCACTTTGCTCCACAAGGTACTTAATTTGATCAATTCCAATATCTTGCACTTTGAGCACATTTGAAAGATTTCCATATGTAGCTTGATTTTGTTTCTGGGTTTAGCAGAGATTGAGTTTTAACGATCGATGGGAAGCATACAGAGGAGATGATTATGGGTATGGGATTACGCCAGTGTTTAGCGTTATAAAGTCGGTGATGACACTCTTCTCGAACAAAGCCTCTGCCAAAGTAGTGTTAAACCCTACAAAGAGACGGAATACAAAGCTGTGCGATTATGAAATGGAGGGATCCCTCTACAATCCAAGCTCCTCATTCAGAGTATTCGGCGCCTCTCGAGAAATTATCGCTCAGGTTTGCTCTCCTCGAATATAACCTAATTTAATTTAATCGATAATGTTCCTTCTGATTATTTAACGAGTATAGTGCAGTGCATAGTATACAGGTATTCATTCACTGATCTAATGACGCAGGCAAAACGAAAAGTAGCTGCACCAGAGATCATGTTAGGAGAGGACGTACTAAGCCTTGTGGTGCAGCCTGGAATCGATCAAGCCTTTGTCATGGGACTCCTCATCATATTCAATCAGATTTTTAGCAGGTAGTAGTAATTAGGGCAGGATATGGAGGACAAGTCTCAATTGCTAGCTCTCTTTACTTAGCGTTGAGGCTTTATTATATCATTATATGCATGAGCTGGCGATTCGGCCTGCGATGGATTCCAGACAAGGAACTCATTCTTCGTTATATTATTAGGTCGATTCCCTGACACTGTGAGCTGCCACTGAATTTCAAGTGAAGATGGAGGAATAAATATCCATCAACTTGTACAGACTGGTTTATATGATCTGTAAAGTGGTGAATATACCTGCTAATCTGGGCGATGTGAATTTAATGGATTAGCTTCTGTAATTATTCGTTAAGCATATCGAATTAATGATGAGACTTGCAGATCCTCCCGAGTTATATATGTTCCATGGATCCCAACTTTTACCAAACATTCAATATGTAATGGCCTGTTCAAAATTGGGTTGCCATATTTGCTTTATAAGTTTAGGAAAAATGAGTACAAGGCATTTATTGAAATACTTATGTAAATTAAAATTTATATAAATGAGTTTTTTTAATTATACTAGCTTCATTTTAACTTTGAAATTATATAAGTATCAAATTTACTGAACTTTGAATTTATATAAAGATCAAATTAACTGAATTTTTTAGATAAAAAAATAAAAAAAATAAATTTGCAGTTTGCATTTAGAGGGCAAGATGTAAAGATGGAGTTTGCAGTTTGCATTTAGAGGGTAAGATGTAAAGATGGAGTTATGTTGATTGTACTTGCATGCAATTAATTATAAAATTAGAACTAAGTTTTATAATATATTTCATTGTATAATTTCCTTCTATAGTATGTGTTCATCATATATTTATTTGTTTATCTTATTATATTCATATTCTAATCATATTCATTTTATTTACCTTTTATGTAATATTATGTTTTTCTTATTTCTATTTGTAATTTATTTTATGTTATTTAATATCAATGTATGTAATGTAATTCAATCTTACCTTTAGCATATTG
>SNQJ01S0015185.1:115781-126189 GCA_010110895.2 Picea sitchensis
CTAAATTCGAAGTAAACTTAGTATAATTATCTAAGAAAATTCCCTTAGGCATCATCTGCAACCTATCAATCTCCCTCATGTAAATTTTTGCAATATTAACTATTGTATGAGTCACATTTATAGGAACAAAATGAGAAGCCTTTGTCAATTTATAGACCACTACAATTATTGAATCATGTTGGTTTATTGTCCTGGGAAACATATTTATAAAATCAATGGTTACCATTTCCCATTTCTTCTCTAGAATTGGTAATGGTTGTAACAAACTCGTTGGGTCTCTATGCTCATATTTCACTCTCTAACATTACATACATATGGGAATGTAATTATAAATATCCTTCTTCATTCCAGGACAAAAGAATTGGCTTATTACTATTGCAATTGTTTTCTAGTAACTGAGATGTTCGACATATGGAACATTATGCATTTATTTTAACACCAAATTCCAAAGTTCTCTAGAACTAGGAACATAAATTCTATTCTTACATATAAGTAATCCATCMTCCTTAATCTCAAACTCTTTAATTTTTTGTTGTACTTTTTCTTGCTATAAAGTTTCTTTTACTTGTAGGTAATGTTGTTCTATAATAGAAACATTTAAAATTATGTTCTTTAAATCTGACTGATGCATACWAATGGTTGTAGCATGCATGAGATGTACTCTTTTGTTGAGTGCATATCAACAACTTCATTTTCTTTTCTCTTGATATGCTTGATTTCAAAGTCATACTTAAAAATTCCAGTCATCTAGTCTATTGGGAATTTAAAGTTGGTTGTTCAAAATTATATTTTAGACCACTATGGTATGTCCTTAGTTCAAATATCTTCCCCATGAGATGATGCCTCCACATATTCAATGCATGAGCTATGGTAGCAAGCTCCAAATCATGTGTGGAATAATTTCTCTAATGTTCTTTAAGATTTTTGGACTCATAACTAATGACATATCCATTTTGAGTGAGGACTCCACCATGTCCTTCCTTGTATGCATTTGTACATACCACAAAATTCTCAATTGGGTTAGTAATCTTTAAAATAGGTGCACTAGTAAGTAATTCCTTTAACAAATTAAATTTCTCTTCACACTTTGTTGTCCATTCAAATTTGATTCCATTMTTTTTYAAAGAAGTGATGGAATGATAAATCTTATATAACCCTTCTATAAACCTCTTGTAGTATCCAGTTAATCCAATAAAAKATCCAACTTCTGAAATATTCCTTGTTGTTGTCCATCCTCTAATAGCYTCAATCTTCTCTGGATCCACTACTATACCTTATTCTTAAATAATGTGCCCCAAATAATGTATTTGTTCTTGGTAAAAACAACACTTATTGAGCTTGGCATAAAGTTGATGTTCCCTCGACACTTGCAACACTAACCTGAAGTGATGTCCATGCTCTTCCTATGACTTATAATAGATACGTATGTCATCCAATAACACAATGACATACTTATTTATATACTTTCGGAATATGTCATCCATCAAGCACATAAATATAGTTGATGCATTGGTCAATCCAAATGGAACCACTACAAATTTATGATGTCCATACCTGGTTATAAAGGTTGTCTTAATGATGTCTTATTCCTTGATTCTTACCTAGTGGTAGCCTAATCTCAAGTCTATTTTTGAACATATATTTTCTCCTCTTAGCTGATAAAAGAGGTCATCAATTCTAGGTAGAGGGTATTTTTTCTTCATAGTGGCTTTATTCAGCTGTCTAAAATAAATACACAACCTCAATATTCCATCCTTATTTTTGACAAAGAGTGCTCATGCTCCCCAAGGTGAAACACTTGGGTGTATGTACCCTTTCTTCAACAATTCTTCCAGTTGTATTTATAATTATTTTAATTTGGGTGTACTCATTCTATAAGGAGTTTTGATACTAGGGAAAATCCTAGAACTAAATCAACAGAGAAATATATTTCCCCCTTTGGTGGCAATTTTGGTATTTCTTGGAACACATCTTCAAACTCTTGCAATACTGAAACATCTTCAATGCTTGGAAATTTTGTCTTTTTTGGCTCCTGCACATGAGTTGCATACAATTGACATCCTTTCTTGAAACACCTCTTCATTTATAAGGATGAAATTTCCCTTATAGAAATGGGTCTTGGAATTCCTTTCACATTTCTCTGATTTCCTTCTTCATCAATACATGTAAATGTCTTGTTATGAGAATCAGGCAACATGATGTTGGTCCAACCAATTCATTATGATTAGGATATCATAAGATATCAATGATGTGATATTTAGGTAAGAAACTGTATTTACTCCATTCATTTTTATTGGACAATCTCTGACTGTATGATTGATACTTCTTTTGGTTCCAGTGGCTAGTTGAAACAAACTTAATTCTCCAAGCTTAATTTTTCTCCAAATGAAAATTTTCCACTATTATTGGATCAATGTAATAATGGATTTCTACTCAATAAATTAAAGTGGTATATTATCCTATGTCGGATACAATAGCATAGCTAGAACCACTACTTTGGAATGCATCCATGCCTGTTTGAGAAGATGAATCGGGAGTTTTAGGCAGACTTGAACGATTATTAATTTAGTCGCGGATCGAGATGGATATTGAGCAGCATCAAATCAAGCACCAATTGAAGTTTATGGTAATAGAGTGCTTGACCTTTCCACCAATCATGTGGAAGTCCAACCTAGCTAGTAAAAGGGGGAAGGATATAGAGGTCTAGGGGAAGGTAAGGCCCCCTGGCTCAAGCTAAGCAAAGGTCCATCCATTCTCCATCCATCAATAATTCATTGGGGCCAATAATAGTATGTTGTAGGAGATTCATAGACCACATTGGAAGGGGGCGAGAACAAGATGATTAAAAATATTACCTTCCACCTCAATCATATGGGATTTTTGTTCTTATTGTCGATATTATAAGGATGCATATATTCTTGGAATACTTCTTCCCATGTCTTATATTGTTGTCGCATCTTGGATGTTTTGCATGGTCTTCATTTTGTCTTATCTATCATAAAAATCCTTGTACATGTGATCTTATTTACATCCCCAACATTTGATTGGTGGTATTCCCCTTTTTCCCAAGGACTCTTCTCTCTTGGATTCATTATTAGCAGACGGATCTTGTTGATTTGTATTAGGATTGTTTCTATTGAAAGGAGGTTTGAATCCCTTCTTCCTATAATCATATTTCTCCTTCTTCTTATCCTTCCAATATTTATGAAAATATTCTCTTCCCTTTCCTTTCTCATACAGGTACTTAGCCTTCCTAATGGTCTTTGTCAAAGTCCCGGGGTAATCATATTAAATATTATATTTATAAAATGACGGTAGTCCACTTAAAAACATTTTTATTTTTACCTTCTCATCCTTGATAAACCCCACATACTTAATTAATCCGAAGAAATTATTTTCATATTCTCCCATGGTCATGGTTCCCAATCTCATTTCAAATAACTCTTGCATATTCTTGTCATATAAGTTCTCTAAAAGATACTCAATCTGAAAATATTTATTAAACTGCATCCAAGTGATTCTACTCTCATTTATGTGTTCAATTTGCTTCAATTGATCCCACCACATAGCGTCTTTTCGATGCAAATGGTATGTGGAAATTATGGCTTCTAGGTTAGATGAGTAATTGGGCAACTAAAAATACTTCCTAATTCCAAGAAACCATCAATGGATGGTGGCTTGAGATTCCTCAAGTCTCCTTGCAAAATGTCCAATTCATGTCTTCTTCTTTGGTGACTAACAAGAGACACTTCTATATTTCTTATGGAGTCTTCATATGCATAAAATTTCCTTACTAAGTAAGAAGGTGAGTGATTTATACGATTTATGATAGCATTTATTGAATGACTAGTTCTTTTGTAGTTATATCTTCTTTAATGATGTCTTCCTTCTTCCTCTTGTATTGAGTCTAATCCATTATTTGCTTGCCTCTACAATTGATTTAGTATTTGCATCATTTGGGAATTTATTTGGTTTTATTATCTCAACATCTTCTCATTATCATCTTTGTAACTTTAAAATTATATTCTCATGCTTCTCATAGTCTCTATTAATGTTTCTTGTTCCCCTTTGCCCATTTGATTATGTCTCTGCATTACCAACATTGACATTTTGACCTTTGGATTATCTCTCATGACTGAAGGCTCCCTTTCCTTCCTCCATGTTCCAAATATGAATTCTTATCTTGAAATGATATGTTTATACCCACTAATTCTACAAGATGTGCAAGCAACCATTTTTGTTAGAATTATGCATATTATAGAAATTGTTAATTAATGTTACAAGCCATTTTTATGATCAACTCATGAAGAATTTATATCGCAATTATACAAAATATAATAATTATAGACTATTATCCTCTGGATCATATTTCCAACGACTATACTCATGCCTCATTCGAATCTCTGAGATGAAATTTATGGCTTCCTCAAAATCCTTTTTCACCCCATTTGTGCATTTTTTCCATTGATATAATTTTATTGAAAGGAAAACTTTTGTCAAATGCAAAATAAAATATGTCAGCAGCCATTTTTGTTAGAATCATGCATATTATAGAAATTGTTAATTAATGTTACAAGTCATTTTTATGCTCAACTCATGAAGAATTTATATCTTAATTATACAAAATATAATAATTATAGGCTATTATCCTTTGGATCATATTTCCAACGAATATACTTATGCCTCATTCCAATCTCTGAGATGAAATTTATGGCTTCCTCAAAATCCATTTTCACCCCATTTGTGCATTTTCTCCACTGATATCATTTTATTGAAAGGAAAACTTTTGTCAACTGCAGAATAAAATATGTCAAGAACTAGATAAAGTATTGTAGGAGACATAGATAATAATAATGACAAGGAATTCATAAAAACTCTCATATTTTCAATATGATGTTCCAGTCAAAAATTGCAACAATCTGGAAATGACCACTTTTCCATTTTCACCCATTTTTCCAGACTTGGAATTTTTAGCAAAACTAGTTATCTCTCAATATGTGCACTTCTAGAAACATTTCGCTAAACCAAATTTGTTTCTATTAATGAGTATATGAAATTTCAAGTAAATACAATTTTCTAGTTTTGTGAACCATGGTCTCTTTTCATCTAAAAATCTCAAAAATCTCCAAAAAGTGGCCCATAATGGTGGATTTTAACCTATTTCAACATCCCCATTCCAATTCCTATATAATTTATTAGAATACTTCATGGTTTATTTCCATGTCTTATTTCTGGACCCTCTCCAAGAATTTTAACTTAGTCTAGATATTTACCAATGATTTGGGCCCAAATCTTTAAAACCCACTATTTTTCAATTTTTGACAAATCCAATCATAAATGAACAATGAATCTCTATGGAACTTTTGTAAATCTCCTCTCTACAGACAAAAACCAAAAGTTTCATCTCAATTTGACTTAATCTACTTCAATTATGACCAAAATAAGAAAATGGCCCTAGACTTTGTATTTGTTTTTGAAACTAATGGACAATATTGCCTATGTGGCAATATGCATAGTTGATCTCAAATCAGAAGAAATATAGACCATATCTCTTCCTAAATTTTTGACGTAACCATCGACCATCAACTCTTCTCCTTGGAAAGTGATTACAACATGTCTCTAAACCATTTGACCCGACCATCGGGAATCAACCATTGGCGGTTGAAAGATCCTTACCAATTCATCCAACCCAATCATCGGCCATCGATCATTACTATTGAATAATGTAAACACTCCTCTAATTTTATCGACCCAACCATCTTCCATCGACCACTTCTATTGGATGACATGCAATTGTTGATGTGGCATGACATGTGGATGTTGACATGGCATGACACATAGACTATAAATGGAATTCTAGATGATGTGGAATCACATGTGGATGTTGACGTGGCATGAGACATGGATGTTGACATGGCATGAAACATGTATTTTGATGTGGCATGATACGTCATCACCCTATTTCCTTCATTGACCTTTAATTGTTTCTCTTGGATGAACTGACATGTTGCCAACTCGGTCGACACTCGACCATCAACCCATCATCCATTGAAAATTTCACTTGCTTGATTGAAACACTTAACTGAATCACCCTACACCTTACCATTATCCTATCAGCCATCAAAAATTTCTCTTGCTCATTCGAAACACTTTGAATCAACTGACACCCAACCATCATCCCATCGGGATCAAAAATTTATCTTGTTCAATTGAAACACTTCGAATCAACCGACACCCAACCATCATCCCATCGACCATTAAATTCTCTCTTTATTGATATAAATACTTCTAATCATCCAACACTCGACCAGTGGCCCATCATCTATCAGAGATTCTCGCTGGTGACCAAACACTTCGCCAATCTGACCAACCCAACCATTGATCATCGATGATTTTTCATTGGCGACCAACACTTCGCCAATCCATTCAACCTAACCATTGATCATCACTCGTTGATGATTTACTTTAGCTAACTCCAACACTTTGATTTTTTTTTTACCAATCTCTGATTAATCTAGGTTTTCAATCCTCCATTCAAAATATATCTTGACATTTGATCTGATCCATTTTCCAAACCCCCAAAAATGAATCTCAGTCGTCGATTCTTTCATTTTTTTCCAGCATAGAAAACAAACTGTGGTCGTTGTTGAGGTTGTTGTTCTCAATATATAAAGTGATATCGATGGTTGATTCATCAAACTTTGTCCACTACTACAAAATCCATTAAAATACAAATTTTGACCTTCCATATCGAATTTTAACTCTGCAACTCTGCATATTGACTCCATGAAACTTCTTAGACAATTCCATGTTATTTAAAACTCAAATCGGCTCACAAATTTGAGGAATTTCTCTAGGCTTTTTCCATTTTTCTGCAAATTCGCTCAAACCGAAGTCTACATCAATAAATTTCCCAAATTCTCACTCATCATAGCCCATACTAGTCTGGTGTTTGAACTAGAAGCTCTGATACCACTCTGTAACATACCCATCCACCAATAGGCTAGCCACACTACTTTAAATTTCACTTCAAGAACTAATTTCAAATTATGATAAAAAATAATTAATAAGGAATCATGAAAGAAATGCAATAAACACACATGCAATAATCAATATTCATGTTATACTTAAAAATAATGCTTAATCATGCCATGCACAACAATAACTAGCAGGTAGGAACATTAAAAATGCATATCTCAGAGATAAAAACCAATACACGTGGAAATAAATATACTAGTAGAGAAACACATGACATATAACACTTATCTTTAATAAAACCAGTTACCAACCAGATACAGACCAAGGGTGTTCCACCCAACCTTGGACACTATTATTCCAAGTTTCAATTGTAGGTCGCCCCCGAGCCAAGGCTATGAATCCATAAGGACAAGTTGCAGAGAAAAAATCATCTTCCCAAACCATTTAGCACTCAATCTCTCACAGGTTTCTCAACACACAACAATCCAAAGTACACCAACTCTCTTCTCTCTAGCTTGAAGCACCCAAATAAGATGACCCCCCTTCACTACCATGTATTCCTTCAGGATGTCGACTCCTTTCCAAGGATCCAGTGCATATGGTCAAGAATGTCGATGTTGGGACTCTCAAGATTCATATTTGTGAACAAGATTTGTCATATTTGAATGCATTTCAACATACAAGCACCAATTCATGGTTAGAAATAGACCAATAATTACTACAACCATCAAAACAATGGCTTCTTTCCTCAACAATTCATCCCCATGTCCCAACCAAGAACAATAAATGAAATGAGGAATAATAAATTATTGAATGAACCAAATGATAGAGTGAAAAAGTGAGCCCCCAAACAACCCAAAGAAGGGTATATACAGTTACATGGAAAAATCAAGAACCACATGTAATTTTCCCAAAGAAACTCATGTAACCTCTTCTTTCTCTCCAAAATTCCAAGGTGGGTAAAATAAAATAATTTAAAAATTCTTATCCCCTTTCGTCCCCTCCCTTGTGGAATCATAACCCCCTATAACTCTTTTCCTTGTTATTCTTGCATACAATGATTTATTTTGTTAATTGAAATTCTCAAAGTATTGCATTTCCTAGTAACTTCAACCTCTTTTAATAATTCAGGAACTCTGACCTTTCATCAAATTAAAAAAATAGATTATTAATATGGAGACTCAAAACCAAGGCATTACAAAGTCCCAAGTTTGTTTCTTTGACAAAGAATCAATTTATGTCTGCATAGCCTGCTCCCATTCAGTTCATCCTTAATCATTTGAGTAGGAAACACTATCAAAACTTTCAATTACACGAGTCATCAAGGAAATGATAGCAAGTTTATTTTGACTTCGAGTTTGTCATCCAGAGGAGACATCACTAGCATCATCTCTATCATCTTCAATTGTCTTGGCATCCCATCTGGGTAGATAAGAAATGCGTGACTTGTGGTTCACTACAACAAGTCAATCAAAAGTCGGAGGTTCTCCAGTCGACAGACTAGCTGAAATAGAGGATGACGAACTAGTCAACTCAGAGGTCGATGATCTAGTCAAAACAAGAACAAAGTTCGATTGTCCAGTCGAAGGACTAAAATATGGAATAGGATAACTGGTGTCAGAGAAAACATCAAAGGGATGATCCCACAAAAATATAAATAAGCAATTCAACAACTTAATGATAGAAAACTTCTCCTCAAACAATACATTTCATTTGATAATGATTTTCCATTTGAAAAGATCAAATAGTCAATATGATTTCAACTCTTCAAAGTATCCCATCATGATGCAAGAATGACTCTTTTCATCCAACTTGTTTTTGTAATCATTAGAAATGTGATCCCAGGAAACACAACCAAACACATGGAGGTGGTTGATTGAAGGCTTGTTTCCACACCATCATTCAATTGGATTCATAGAAGGAACAACTCAAGTCGAGATGTGATTGATCAGATAGTTTGCACAATACACTGCTTTAGCCCAGAAGAAAGGAGGTAGATATTTAGATTTCAAAATACGTCTAGCCATTTTGACTAAATTTTGATTCTTACATTCAACAACACCATTCTACTAAGGTGTTCAAGGAAACAACCATTACTAATCAATATCATATGTAACTAGGTATTATTCAAAAGGTCAATTTACATACTCACCACCATTGTTTGATCTCAGGAATATGATGGGTTAGCCACATTACTTTTCAGCAAAGGTTCTAATTTCCTTGAAATTTTCAAAGACAAGGTTCTTGTTCTTCAGAAAAGAGACCCATGTAAAGAAAGAGAAATCATCAATGAAAGTAAAAATATACCTTGCACCTGCCAGTGAAGGTATATTGATGCACCAGACATCACTAGGAAATTTCTCCAATAGGTTATGTTCTTGCAACGCTTTTATGGAGTCAAATGGTGCTTGATGATGCTTGTTAAGCATGAAACCTTTATAGACTCCTTCAAGGGGAAACACTTTACGTAAACCAACAACCATGTTTTGATTTTCTAGTGCCTATAGAATTCATAAATTCAGATATATGAATCATTCATGCCAAATTTGATTTTACTCATCAGTTTGAGCAAAAATTTTAGTCAGTTCAGTTTCAATTTGAGTTGTGTCACAAAAATTATATAAATTCTTTGTCGGGTTGAGAATCCCTCCAGCGAAAAATTTCCTTTCCTTTCTTCAAATCATGAACATACAACCGATCTAGATAAAATTCCACAATATTACTTGTCTTTGTTAACTGAGCAACATACAACATATTGGCATTGGGGTTTGTCACGTGATAGACGTAAAAAATCTTCCCATGTTGACAGGTAACATCACCCTGACCAACAACATCCAAAGAAAAATCATTAGCAACATATATTTTACTCTCCTTATCTTCATCCAACCATGTGAAAAATTAGGCCTCCTTATCTATATGATGAGTGCACCTAGATCTGAATACCCATTTGTTATGTGGGGAATGAGATATCAAGGCTTGAGAAGTTCCAACTTGAAAGGTAAAATTATTAGCCAATTTTTGTTGAGAGGACATGTTTCCTTCCAGGCATTTAAGCTTCTATTCTAAATCATCTCTCTTCTTAAATTAGACTTTCTCCACATGTCAATTCTTTCCACAGTACTGACATGTCTTCTTCTCTTAACTACATTTGAGTGTGTATGTATGTCCCTTAGGGTTTTAGTTGTGGTATACAAGTTTTTGTGTAGAGGCATCAAATTGTACTCTATCCCTAGGATCCATATTAATATTTCCCTTGAGAAAGTGGGCTTGATGATCCAGGTGGATATTGGTGGCCACCCACCTTTTCCAAGTGGCTCAAAACAGTTTTCTGGCCATTTTGGTAATTTACTATTTTTAGCAGGTTTTAACTTCCGGGGCCATTTTGAGGGTCCAAATGAAGGTTTTTAGAGATAAAGGTTCTCAATGATAT
>SNQJ01S0015185.1:150514-165475 GCA_010110895.2 Picea sitchensis
TCTAGTGGTTGGTTCAAAGGTCAGTTTGGTTGTCTTATATGAGCTAAGGCACTGTGTGTTCTTATGAGAGATTGGCGAACAATCTCTTGTATGTCACCACCCGTAGGATCTGGAGTTACTGGTTCAACTGTGACCTGTAGATCATCGTTTGATGTGGTTGTTGTTTGAGGGACAATGTTGTCATATGAATGACTTCTAGTCTCTATAGGTGAGCGGGTAGGTGGTGGAGGAGTCTTACGACCTCCTCGTGCCATTAATAGTTTTCAGGCCCACCTTCTAGCTCCATTTGTTGACAAACGAAATTGATCGCTCGTCAACTGGAGGAGTGAATCCGGTCCGGGGTTGTCTACTTAATCCAATCCATTTGGATTGATCCACTCCGACGGGTTTAGAGGCTCTGTTAGCCGATATACGTCCTAAGAAAGTGAAAAACAAAACTAAGGAAGATAAAATAACTTAATGAATAACACTTGCTGAAAACTATATACAAATCTAATATATATTTACAGTTTACTAAATAATATTTATAACATAGGTCTACTTATTGTATGTATAATATATACAAATGACTTTATTTCTAATATATATATAACATTTACAGAATGCAAATTTTAATCTAAATCTGCGAAAATCGAATATGGATTGATTTATTAAACAACAACAAAGTTATCATCCAATCTTTTTGATTTATTTTTTTATAATGTTTATAAACAAGAAATGAAATAAAAAAATGTCTAATTGAAGATAGAGATAACAAACAGTAAAATATGTTTAGACTGCAGGAAATTTTTGTATTAATTAAACTAATGAAATAAAACTAACAAACTGACATGTAATCGCATCCCATATTTGTCTTGTGCATAGCATCCAATCTCGTTGTTTGATGAGGCAAACCCGCAATAGATCCTAGAAGTGCTTCTCGTAAACATGAAGCAGTAATGATTGAATACGAATGATAGAACATATGAGAGATATAGTAACAACAATCTTATAATTTCACAAGTGACCACATTGAGATAAATCCTGCTGTGAAAACTTCAGTATAAATTTTCAATGAATGAAGAAGATAAATCTCTTTATCTCAAGTTTGAACAGAATAATTACTGTGTGTTAAATATGGGACATAAAACATGGATATCATATAAATTTTATCATATCAATTTGCAATAAACCACAATAGCTAAAGCAATCACAACCTAATTACAAATCAAAATAATCATAATTTGAATAAAAACACAATATAGAGAAGCTAAAGTTGTGCAAATATCATATTTTATTCATGTCTGTAAATCATAAATCCATAGTTTTTTCCCTAGGCAGAGATGATCTCAAGTTTACAAAACAACATACTTATATAGGTTCCAGGAACAAAATGTTTCTTGTTGATAACATCCAATCTGTTCCAAAAAATGTGGGGGATGCAACCTACCAGATTCTACTTGATACCAAAAACTAACAGCCTAATCTATTTAAAAACATAAAGATAGTATGGCTAAGAGATGTCAGCAGTGCTTCAAATCTCCTTAGAAATCATGGGTTCCTGAAAACAAATAAAAATAAAAAGATTCCAGATGTATTTTCATTTATCAAAACAAGTAATTCAAATTTTTCTAACTAGCTACAGAATCTCAAGATTTTGTACCTAGTTATAATTATAACTAGAATCATATTTTATTCAATCAATCAAAACAAACTAAAAATTAATCTGTGCAAACAAATCGTGTATGCTAAATTGAGAAAGACAGAATCATACTAAACTTTTAAAAGGATCATACCTCAAATTAAGGGATTCAAACAAATCAAGTGATCTTTGAATTTACTATTGCTGTCGTTGCTTCCACGTTCTTAAAGATAACAAACCCTGTGGTTTTTTGGAATTTGTCTTTGGTTTGAGCTATGGATTGGAGTCTAATATTCTCCTTCATTAATGAATCCACCTGGTCTTCCAAATATTTAAGCCAACACTGTAGTAAAGGAACGTCCTTGTAATACCTGTCGATCCAAGAACGACTTTCATTATAGTGCGGTTGTAGAGACTGTGTATTGGTAGTATTAACAGCTGGAGAATCATCCATTTGACATGTAGGTTCATCACAGAGTTTGATTCCAGGAAAATCAGGATTTTCCTTTAGACACGGTGGTAAGTTGGTGACATAATCGTAGGGTCTGTTAGGACAGAGTCCATATGAGTATGGATACTCTTCGCCCAAGAACCTTTCAATTTCCGAATTCGAATCCTCACCAAAATTGTGTTTTTGTCTACATAGGGCTTAGGTTTGTTTCGAGCACACCGTGAAACACAACGAGCAACCCTTTTACTCTTATAATTGACATCGACGTTGCCTTTAAACTTTTTCCCTGTGGATTTTTTAACAGTCTTAACACAACCCTTACGATACGAATCCGGTTGAGTGTCGGGTTAGGTAGAATCAGGGTAGGTCGAGGGTTCCAAATTAAAAATAGGATCACAGGGCATGAGAGAAGGAGGAGAGATGGTAGGCTTCACAAGGGTTTATGTCATGACAGGTTTGTCAACCTGTCCCAACTCACTATTACCGAAACCATTTTGCAACAAAAAAGAATCTCAACAATCGTTGTTTAATTGCAACTGATGTACCATGATAATTTTGATTAAACCATGATGGAATAAACTAGAGTCAGATTTCTTCCTTTTAAACCACTTTCCCATCTTGTACAAACTTCTAAGGAGGAAATAGGGCATGTTCAACAGGAAATCAATGAAGCTCATAAAAAATCGCAGGTGATACAAGAAAACCAACCCAAATCTCCCTTCACATGTAATAAACTATTTCATAATAGCCAACAGATCATGCCACCTAGGTTTTAGAGACGAGACAGGCATACCTCGGTCACAACTGGTAATCTTCCTTGAGGTGAACAACAATGAATAGGGGACCTCTTCAACCTTTGCGTTCTTGAACCATTTTTTCCCCACAGCTGGTAAACTGGTAGCTTGGCTTATAAAATCTTCATTTACCTCAAGTTGCACGTCTCCTATTTTTTCTCTGCAACTGTCGAATGTCAAAGCGAATTCTTGAGAAACTCTTAGATTGAAACCCTCAAACTTTTCAATAAACACACGCTAGTCATTCCTTTCTAAGTCATCTCTGGCATTGTCAAATGATAACAAGGTTTGGATGCCATTGGGCTCAATCCTCACCACAGGAGCCATGGCTAACAGTAGGGAATCAACACGGAAATCAGAGGTAGGATTTGATAGAGAAACACAGAGCCATAGTCCCAAGTTTCCTCAAAGCAATGCAAAGATAGTTCAAAATGGTAGGCATGAGCATTAATCACCATGCGTGGGAAAGAGGTCGTGAAGCTCGAGGCCATACAGAGTAATAATATCACATTGTACCTCATATGATACCTTGGGATATGGGTAGTGTAAGAATGTAAGCTCTTGTAAACCATAGAGCGCACATATTCATGACTTGATTACAAGGTAAAAATGTGAAATAAACATTGTGTTAAAATTTTTATGAATCAAACCCCATTATTGTTAATCGAATATTGATGAGGGGGAGGTTTTTTTACTTATGTAAACAAGGCATGACTAGGACCAAAGAGTTATAAACTAGGAAAACCATCAAGTTCATAACGAAAGACGACAATTTGACAATAGACCTTATGAACAATTATCCTTTGATCAAAAATCGAAATCAAGTGTGAATTCCAGCAGTGATTTTTCATGCTTACAGTCATGAAAACAAAAATGGAAAGGAAGGTATGTAAAAAGAGACAAGTGATAAGTGTCATTTCTCATGATGAGCAATGAAAATTTAGAGATCATGTGTAGGCAGCTTATCAACAATAGAAATTGCATTATTGTTGCCAACACATTCCTTTAGTTGTTGGTACTTTCTTCAATTTCTCTTGTATGATCATACTGGTATTTCTATCATATGTGAATATTCTCAAATCAAGCACTTCACTTGGTTGAAATGATTTCCAGAGCCCCAGTCGTAACCCATTAACTAATGTATCTGTGTTGATTCCTGTAATTGACACCTCTGGGGGATATGTATCCATTAGGTGACTATCATCACCCCTGTTATCCATATATTTCTGATGCTTTTCTTCTTTTGTTGCTTTGGTTGTTGATTCTTCGATCGTTCTTTCTGCTTCTTGCATTGTTATTCTTCTCTTTGTTTGGTTTCACTTTCTGCTGCAACTTTTGTGTTTTCCTCATATTTGGATTTGAATTTATATACCTCAATCTTCCATTTTTTCTTGGAATAATCATCCTTCTTCTTCTGGACATTATCCTTATTCCTTCTTTTCTTTTCAGTGGGTTTTTCTTGTTCTTCTCTTGCCAATCCTGAATGTACTGAGGTAGAGGTGGGGGGTTGATTCTTCAGCCACCTCCTCTTCTACTTTCTTCTGAGCTTATTCTCTATCTTTTTCTTCATCCACAATTATTCTTTTGGATTGGTCGTGTCTTCGAAAGATTACATCATCATAAGTTCGAGCATTTTGATGTACTTCCTCCTCTTCCCAGGTATTCGTCATGTATTCCTAGGGTATACCCAATTTATTGAAGTGGTATCTTAGGAAATTATTGGGATCGTTCCTTCGAAATTGTTCTGATATGAAGTGATAAGACAAAAAAGTGTTTACCTCTTCTTGAGCCTTCTTGGTATTTTCAAAGAAGTAGTTCCCAATGTATAGCGATAGTGGTGGCCAAATTTCCTTTTTGACTCGATATAGCATTCCCCTCACTCCGTGTATTATAGTCTGGTATGAAACTTTCTGGAGCACAATCTTATCAGGAACAAATCAAGGGAGGATATGAGGTGGATTCATCACACCATGTACTCTTATGTAGGTGTCATGTTCCATGATGTACCCATCTCCAATCATTGTTATGACCACCATTTCCTTGTTAGTCATGCATGGGGTCATGGTGTAGAATATGATCTCTTACAAGGGGGTCAGAAAAGGTGATTTGGAGAGGGGTGTTCCACATATCCCTCTGGTACTATATGCGTGCTTTTTTCTCCCAGAGCACTTTGCATTATACATGAATGGTTGGGTCTGAGGAATGTCATTTCCAACCCATCTTTGGGTCTTAATTGTTAATATTTATGTCATTATTATAGTTCTTTTGCGTTTCATGAGATAAGAGCATAGCCAAGAACAAGATCGAGAAATACACATCCACAATGAGACACAACATTTATCCTAAGAGGAAACCCACTAGGGAGAAAACCTAGCAAAACTTCCTTATCATAAATAAGCATACAATGTTCAGGGGTACTCAAACCAATACAAAAGAGTCCTCCTCAAGAGATGTACCCTTCTTCTTCTCCTCTCACCAACTTGAAATTGCGACTTGGCTCATAAGAGATGAGGCAAGTGAGTGTGTGTGTTAGAAGTGAGAGCAGCTAGCCTCTTATTTATATCAATTTGGCAGTGTTTGAAGAGTCACCATCTGGCGGGGGCGACCTCTCACTCTGGTTGGGTAAACCACCTTTAATTAATTCTATAGCCTTTCATTATAGCTGTTGGGGTTGACTTCTTATTACGCACTTTGTGGTGTCCAGATGACCAATCCGCAAAGGGGATTTGTTCCTTATACAATTACCGACTTGATTAATCCTCAGTAGGGATTAATCTAATAATAATAATAATGTAATGAAGCTGATTAATCCACAATGGGAGTTTAATACAATAACAAAATAATAAGAATGCTCTTACATGATTTACATTATTTGTATCCCCCTTAACAAGAGGTATTCTTCATCCAATATTCATGACTGTTAGGCGAGATGCATCATGTTGACATATCAAAGGAAGTATTGTCAATATCATCTTGAACAATTGTCTAACACATTTACGAGTAATCGGAATTTTTCTTCATCCCGGCCTGACATCATCATTCCTCAAAAGATACTATCATCCCTTCTTTTGCATCAATATGTATCAATATAAGGTGATACCTCATGACAGCACTAGGTTGTCACATCCGATTGCTACGCTAGCTTAACATCCGCGACTCAATGTTATCCGCATCTTTCTTTCACGATCCTAACAACTGGGTCGAGGAAACAGTAATATCATCATCGCTTTACGTAACAACTAGGTCAGAAGGCGAGGAATCTGCATCATGCTTACGTCTAACAACGAGGTCCGAATCATGACTCATCTTGCTTTATGTCTAACAGCGAGGGTGGGAAGCAAGGAACATCAACATCTCACTTCACGTCTAACAAACCCGAGGGTGACGAGGAATCATATTTCTTTTCGTCTAACAACTAGGTCGGAATCATAACTCATCTTGCTTTCCGTCTAGCGGTGAGGTAAGAAGAAAGGAACCTGCAGTACGTCATGCTTTACTTCTAACAGCGAGGTCCGAAGCAAAGAATCATCTTGCTTAACGTCTAAAAACTAGGAGTGGAAACAAGGAACCAAGGCATTATGCTTCACGATCTAACAACTAGATTGAGGAAGCATAACTCATCTTGCTTTTCATCTAACAGTGGTGGAAGTAAGGATCACACATCGTCATTATTTCGATCTAACGGGGAGGTCAAGCATGACTCATCTTTCTTCGATCTAACAACTAGGTCGGAAGAATAATGGCGTTATGCTTCGTCTAACGGTTGAATTCGAAGCATAACTCATCTTGTTTCACGTCTAACAATGAGGTCGAAATGAGGAATCACATCTACTCCCCTTCGGGAAGGTCGCGCTGGGGACAATGCAAACTTATCTTGAAAGAAGTGTTCAAACTTTACACATGATAGAGGCTTAGTCAACACAAATGTAACTTGTTCATTTGTGCGTATGGAGCCGGGGCTCCCTCTCTGTACCATGTCGGATGAAATGATAGCGGATCCCTATGTGCTTCGACACGTAGAGTGGGACACATGATTCTCTGTCATTTTAATCTGACTTTGATTATCGCATACAGAATGGCCGGTTGCTCTGTCCTCCAAATCAAATGCGATTTGTCGGTAACTTTCAAATCCTTATGGCTTAGCATTCGCGGAACGTGTAATAAAGGTACTCTTGCTTGATGGGGAGAAATCTTTGATTTCTACTCTTCCACGAGATCATAGATTATCCCAAAATGAAACAACATCCGAATTGATTTTCTATCATCCAGCGCTTCCCGCCCAATCTGCGTCAGTATATCCACTCAAGGTGAATTCATGATCTCCATCATAAATGAGACCATAATCCATTTGTACCCTTAAGGTACCTCGTATGTTTGCAGCCACTAAATGAACGCGTTTGGGCTCCACGGTGACTCAAAGGTGTTCAACGCAAAACTTATATGCAGTCACGGTGTTAAATCGGTATGTGATCAATAATGCAATGCATGCGAGGAGTGGCATCCTCAAATCTGATGAAGTGTCGATAGCGACCCGACTTTGCTTCCATGGGTGTATTCATGGACTTACATTGAGTATGTCGAATCTCTTGATTTCGACCGTGTACTTCCCCAAGTTAAGGAAGATTCTTTTTGGGAACTCTGCCATACATCAAGACCTGAGAAGTAATACATTAGGCCAAGGTCTTTCATTTTCAAATTCTGCGGCAAGTCTATGTTTACATTCAATGATGAGATTTTCTTCTCCGGTTAATAATGGGGTAATCCACATACGGTAATAGTATTACGGTTCATTCTTCGCTTGATCTTGAAGTAGAGATTTGAATATGCTTTACTCTTAGTAAAGCCAAAGCTAAATCAAGAAGCTGTCTATACAGCCATACCAAGTTAAAGGAGCTTGCTTCAATCCATTATAAGTCTTTGCTATTCCGGCGGACGAGACTTCTGTCTTCAACCTCAAATCCTTGGGGTTGCTCTATATACACTTCCTCTTAATGGTACCATTTGGAAAAGTTGTCTTCACATCCATGCAGTGCGACTTCATTTCATCTTGGCGGCCAAAGAGATATGATGGTTACGATCGAAGTGTATCTGGCCACATGGTGAATGTCTCTTCATGGTGAATTCCCTTCCCTTACTAGAAGGAAAATCCACAAGCGGCAAAATCTTTCTTTATATTTTCTCAATACCACTTCCATGGTGGCATGTGTTTATCTTGAATAGTCATTTTGATAATACCACATCCTTACTTTTCCGATTAGGGAACAACTTCCCATACATCATTGTTATTATGGATTGGTATTCCTCGATAAAGCGGCATCTGCCATTCCTTCTTCATATTATCTTCAAAACTCTGGTTCTTCGTGAAGATTGCACAACAAGCCGTTAATGGCGAAGAATGGCTTTGGTTTCTTCACGCTCTCATGGTTCCATACGGAACACCATACTTCTCCATATTATTGAATAGCTCTCTTTCCCAAGCGAGGGCTTTCTTTTATGGAGAAGGTCATCTGAGGAGGTTCTTGAACCTACATTATATCACTTGATCTTCAAGAGTCTCCTCGCTCCGGGAAGCTTCGACTTCCCGCCACCGGGTTTCTCCACCAACTCTGGAACTCTCTCCCACGGATTAAATAGTCACAGAGTTCTGGGTTCCTCTTCACATACCTCTTCAAGCTGACATCTTCTCAATTTCTTAAGAGCAGCTTCTTCATGAAGGTCACGTCCTTGCTGATCTCAATAGGGCGGTGACTAGGTATGTAGATTAAGAAGGCCTTGGATACCTCGCGTTATCCCACAAATATTCCTTCTTTCCGGAGGGCTCACATTTTGTTTCTTCTTTTCTCTTTGGAGGTATATGAATAAACTTTGGAAAACCAAATATTTTGAGATGGCATGTCGGCTTCTTCCGATGAACATCTCTTCCGATGTCTCGAGACCAAGTGCACTATGGGACAATCGGAGTTAGCACATGTAAACAATTGTCATTCTTTGCTTACGCCCTTAAGCACATAGGAAGATCTTGATCTTCACATCTTCTAACGTGGTTACATGTTCTTAGTTCAACTACACTGTTTTGTTTGGAGATCTTGATCCCAACATCTTTCTTGAGAAAGTTCATGAGCTCTTAGGGTATATTCTCCTCCATTATAGGCACGAGTATCTTAATATTCCTTGGAAGGGTTCTCTTATCAGGTTGAATTCCTTGATCTTGTTGGTACTTGAAATATATCCGGGTCTTTTATGAGAATAATCATTAATAAGATGATACATAGTATACATACGCCCATTAATGGAGGATGGCATTGAATTATATACATCCGAATGAATGATTTCTAGGACTCCTTACGCCTTGTTGTCCCTCTTGACCGGGTTCTTGATGTTTCTTCCTTAGCACATCCATTGCATATTCCTTCGTGATCAACCTTGAGTTATGGTAAAACCTGTGACAACTTTGCACATATGCCTTGTATTTAAGCGCCTTGTAGTTGATGTGAGCTAATCTTCTTAGAGTTCACATAGATTCTTCAATGAGTGTGGGTCATGGCAACTTCTTAGTGACCCACCTTCTTCTTCCACTGATGATTACTTCATTCATGATCTCTTCTTTGTATGTGCCATGCACCTTCTTCACTATACTTCCTCATGTGTGACACGGAGCCAAGGTCAACAAAACCAACAAGCAAGAATAATATCCCTTCTTGATAATATAAATCCAATACTTACGAACAATCATCACAATGACTCCTTTAGAGCTTCTTACTTATAATTTAGCAAATTTTAAAGGTAAGAAATACAATACAAAAATGGGGTCCAACACTCTCTCTTAGTGTTGTGACCAAGCATTCTTCAATGGAAATCTGAAACTAACACATGGGGTTTCTCCTAGAGAAGGTGTTAATCATATCAAACAAAGTATTCTCACATGTTTATCAAGTATAATACTTTACGGTGATTGCTATCTCAACTAAAGTTATTAGCTTGTCATGTGTACCTTGCAATCTTGATTAATCAAACCTATATCCTTGTCCTCAGAAGTGTAGGGTGCTTCTTTTCTTTAAGGTCTCCTTCACCCAAGTGATGAGTTCTTTCTTCAACCCGTCTTATGAACTAAGACAATCATTAACTTAATGAAGGTTAGGTTAGAGAATAAGCTCTATGATCATCTTTTAATCCTTCTAATCATAGCTTCAACGTACAACTGATCAGATAATTTCATAACAAATAGATGCATATTAGAATAATCACACAGGTTTGCATAGTTCAACTGAATGTGTTGGATCTTGAGATCCCTTACGGATCTATGGAAAAGATCCCTCCTCCACAAAATACTCTTTGGGGTTTAACCATTAACCATATGTGAGTACATACATGGGATAGGAATTTAGGGTAGTGAAACCCATCTGGTAGCTTAGCGATAATCATTAGTAAAAACTTCAAAAGTTAGGGATTTTGGTGGTTCCTCTGACTACAAGCTGCCTTGAATGCCACTGCAACTTAGGGTTTATGAGAAAACCCTAATTTTCAAACTTCAAATTTTGAAAAGAAAATCTGATCGAGGGAATAGATCTGTTGGTGAGGCTGAGTATCTTTGAATTATTTTCAATTCGAAAATCAAATTTACCTTCAAATCTGCTCTTGATTTTTTGAATTTGAATATACGGTTTTCCGGTACTTTTGGTACTCTGGTTTGGTTTTCTGGTACTTTGTGAAATAGGGTTTCACTTTCCGAGGATCTAGCCAGCGAGGTGCACTCTAAGGTGCCAAATGATCCTTACGAGGTAGCTTTCTAGGGTGTTAGATAGCTGAAAACACTCACTCTTTCAAAACCCTAATTTTGGGGTACAGCAACAGTGACATTTTTTCTTATTTAGTGAAAGGTGCTCTCTTCAAGTTAGCTCTGAAACCATGTTAATGTTTATGCCATTGGCTATGGTTCTTTGCATTTCCCTAAGATCGATGGATATAATAACAAGATCATTGAAATACACATCCACAATAGACACAACATTTATCACAGAAACCCTCTAGGGGAAGAAAACCGACAAAACTTCCTTATCATAAAATAACTTATACAATGTTCGAGAGATAACTCAACCAATACATAAAGTCCTCCTCAAGAGATGCATCACCCTTCTTCTCCTCTCACCAACTTGAAGTGCGACACCTCATGAGAATGAGCAAGTGAAGTGTGTGTTAAGTAGAAACTAGACTCTTATTTATATCAATTTGGCATGTGTGAAGAGTCACCATATGGGGCCGACCTCTCCCTCTAGGTGGGTAAACTCACCTTTAATTAGTCAGCCTTTCATTACCAACTGTGGGCCGACTTGCTTATTACGCACTTTATGTGTTGTCCAGATGACCAATCTAAAGGGGATTTGGTCATATACAATCTGAAACTTGATTAATCCCCATTGAGGATTAATGGGGATTAATCTAATAATATTAATAATGACATGAATTAATCCACAATGGGGAGTTTAATCAATAACAAAATAATAAGAATGATCTTAGCGGTTACATTATTTCAACATTAATGGGATACACACATGATGTCCAAGAGGTACAAGGACATAATATGAAATCTTGGGAATGTTCTAGGATGATCCCCCTTGATTGCATAGATGGCCATTGTTAGGTTTTATGCTAATATATCATCATCCCAATTAGATTATACTCCCTCATCACAGCAATATTAATATATCAAAGGAATATACGATAGACAAAATTGATATGCATATGGTTCTCCATATATCCAACATAAAATATCCGCCATATATTGATAAGGCCTTCTCGGAGAGATTGTGGGGTACCCCCTTTGGGCTTATACTTGAATTGTTTGTCGTATTTTTACCATTTGGGAAATAGATCCTTGGGGGCATATTCAAATTCATCGAGGATTTTGTTGTTGAATTTCTTTGTCCCTCTCTCAATGTGATAACAATTTTCTAGATATTCTAGCCCAAAAGAGGCTATGGGATCTTTCCTGGTGTTGTATATGTATATGTCATTCGCATATATGTTTTTTTAGGATCCAAGTGATGGCGTCTAAACAGAGGAAAACAACCGAGTGGGTTTCCACTATGAATATGATGGATCAACCGAGTGGGTTTCCACTATGAATATGATGGATTTTCTTATGTTTTTGAATAATTTAAATTCATCATGATCTTCAGAATCAGTGGAGAAGTTGGAATTCTTGAACATATGATACACCTCTCCCCACTTTAGAATTTCCCCATAATTTTCCAAGAGTCCATATGTGTCATCATATGTAGCTTCGATCACTTTTGGTTCTCCTTCAGTCTACTGGAAACTACTAGATGCCTCGGTCCCAAGTTTCTTATTTGTTGTATTCTTCTGCAGAGACATATTTTGACCTACAAAAAGGTGGAGTTAATGAAGAGATAAATACATAAATAATATGAAGTTGAATGCAACTTCATAATTTTGAAATACTAGAAGATTAACTTGAATTTTCACTAGGTATAGGGTCATCATCTAGCGATGATAAGATGATGGAAGACATGTTGAGTAGCTTGGTGGAATTCTGAGGAGGACAGAGTGAAATTTTTTCTCAAAAGGTTAAATCATAGGTCTTGAAGTTAACACCTCCAATGGAAATCAAGGGATTTGATAACAAGTGTTCCAATATGCATGGAAGAAGTTGGTATGAAGTGATCCGATGTGAATCGTAGAAGTTGGTATGAAAGGATCTTATGCAAGTCAGAGTAGTTGGTATTAAGCAATCCGATGTGAATCAGAGAAGTTAGTGTTAGAGCCTCCAAAAGTATTGGGGAAAGTTTCTTGAGAAGTTTTGGTGTGTTATCGACAGAGTTGGTGTCAACTCCTTCAATGTGAATTGGAGGATTTAATGCTAATTTCATCGATAGCACATCGAAGAAGTTGGTATTAATGATTCTAAAGTGACCTGTGCATCGACAAAGTTCCAGTTAACTCTTCCGATCATATCAGAGGAGTTAATACGAACTCCTCCGATATCACTGGAGGAGTTAATATGAAGTTTTCCATTTGTGCTTGGGAAAATAAGGAAAATGTTAAACTCATTTTGGCTAGACGAAGAAAATAATGACCTTGTGTTACGAGGAAAATTTTTCTATGGCTAGGGGTAAACTACAACAAACGAAAAGACACCCAGAAATCGAATATAGTATCAAGTATGATAGATAAATAGAAATTCTAACAAGAGAAGGCTAGAATCCTACCTCTTCTGGACGTCGGAAGAATACCATAGTTGAAATCACAACCCAAAGCTTGATACCTGCAACTTGTCCTCAACATACAAGGTACACAAGCATATGAAAATTCTATAAAATGTTAGCATATAAACTAGCATAATCCATTAAAATGTATAACAAATACACCTATGGAAATTAGTGCAAATATTTGTGACAAATAATTGGATGAGAAAAGAGTATTTCTATTAATGTAATCAACATAAGTACATAGGTGACAAACTTTTTCAACAACACATATCGGAACCGAGAAACTAAGTCCCTCTAGTTGGGCCTTCACCACTTCAATCCTCCACCAAGGCAAGATCACAAGTAGTAGGAGTAATTGAGTTTCTCCTTCTTAATATAGGAAGATCTTGGGGGCTGAACAAAGGAAGATTAGACTTTCAAGTAAATAAGGATGCAGACTCAATATGAAGTGAAATTTCCCCAAAGTCTCTTTGCTCTCTATTGATGAATTGTCTTTAAGATTTGTATATGGCTCAATTTATATCCTTCAGATGGAATTGAAGGGTCAATTTGGAGCATTTCCAATACATGGAAGGTCAAATATCATGTCTCATGAAATGGCACAAAAACCCGACACACTTTAATTTTTGAGCACAAAACCCGATGTACACGGGATATAATGGAGAAACTTACGTATACGTGAGTTGTTTAACTGGGTGTTACATGTCAAAATTACTCAGCTGGATAAGTGTCGCATGTTCCTCTCAATTGTCGTAAGTGTCACATCTTCCTTACAACTTTCGCAAGTGTCTCAAGTTGGTTACAAGTGTCGCAAATGATGTTCAGACATACTGCCATGACAAACGACACTAAGGAGACACTTATAACATCTCATATGCTTGAGTTGAAGAAGGAGAACTGGTTTACTGAAGAAAAATAACTCTTGACACCTGAAGAGAGCCCTGAAACAAAGGTTTTGAGGAAGAGCGCTCCCCCATTTCAGCCCCAGAAGCACTGGCGCTCCCCTACAAGGCTTCATGGAGCGTTATAATGCTCCCCATCCCCCTCTGAAGGAGCGTTGCTCAACTTGAAAGTGTTGGCACTCCCCTAAGGCTTACCAGGGAGCACTACAACGCTCTGATTCCCCTTCTAAGGGAGCGCTGTCTAATCTGAGGTAGTAGTTAGCCCGTTGAGGAGAATAAGGGGAGGATCTTTCGATATTAGGAGGCAATTGTGTTCAAATTCTTGGTTTTATCAAGAGATCCCTGATCTAAGGAGAAGGTTCCCAACTTGCTCTAAAGATAACTCAAGAGGTTAAGCTCCTCTTAACCTATATAAACAGGCTCTATGATGGTGGAAAGGGGGGAAGAACTGAAGATATGAAACTTATGAACTTGGAGGAAACTCACAGTCAGCCGAAGGAGAGTGATCAGTGAAGTTGTTGTTATCCAGGTCGTGAATCTTTCAGGCGAGGGTTAGACGAAGGGGACTTGACGAAGTTGTCGCATTCGCATCTACGATTGTAAGTACTGCTGTCGTTATTCTCATCAATATGACACGCTTGGCTTGTTTCTTTCTAGTTTGTGTCTAATGTCACATGAACTTATCATTTATTGATAGATCTATTTTCAAGATAATATCAATAGAGTAGGAAGTGGTCGTATCCTGTTTTGTCCACAGAACTCAACGAGGAGCAAAGGATTGGAGCGCAACTCGGAGCGTGCAGGGACAAACGTCGATAAAAGGTACTTCTGTCATCCTTCCTTCTCATGTGTTAGTTTAGATGGATTTGAAAGGAATTCAGTGTCCATGTTAAGCATTTTCTGTCTAGAGTTAGGGTCAAGCTCTTAGAGGCGATCCACCTATCCGCAGGGAGATTTTCCTACAACA
>SNQJ01S0015186.1:0-27036 GCA_010110895.2 Picea sitchensis
TAAGGAAGTTATTGTTGGGTTTTCTTCCCCTAGAGGGTTTCCTAGGATAAACACTGTGTCTCTTGTGAATGTTTATTTCTCAGTGATCTTGTTCTTATGATGCTCTTATCTATTGAGATGCAAAGAACTATAATAATGGCATAAACATTAACAATAAGGACTTAAGGTACATATTTCGATCTTCTTTCTCTTCCTTTAATTATCGTAAGGTCTTGTTGGATTTGGGTAGAATAGAATATTTTTTGTCTTTTAAGGTGTCAAGGCTCTACCTAGTCTCTAGACCTAGTTTAGGGGGAATTTTCCCCATAACAACTTTTAATTAACTTTTTCTTTATTTAGCTTTTCCCTTAATTTCATTTTAGTAATTTCTCTCCTATTTAATTTTTATTTTATAATAAATAAGTTAAATTATTATGATTAACATTATTATTATTATTATTATTATTATTTATTACTATTATTATTATCATTACCATTACTTATTATTATTATTATTGTTTTTAAGACCACTTATTTACTTTTATCACCAATTATAGGATTAATTCAAAATATGGGGCATTACAATGGACCAATTTACTAAATGGTTGATAGATATAAGGGATCATGTCCCCTCACCACCTTTAGAGCTGCTAGTAGTTGGATGTAGTAATAAAGACCCTAAACAATTTGATCTCCTTCCAATCTTGATTATTCAAATTGACAAAGGAGGAAAAATAGTCCCTTGGGACAACATGCAAAAAATTAGGAAATTAAGGGACAAATTCCACCAACAAAGGGATTGATTGAATGGGATAATATGACTTTTCAAGTACAAATAGAGGCATATCTGATAGAGTAGGATAACTAGTATTTTTATTTCATTTTCTTTATTATTGTTCAAGCTAGTTCAAATTATAGTCAAGAGGTAGAATTTTGTCTCCAAGGGTTCTAGGGACTTCCTTGAGTAGGGCCCACTCAAGGAAAAGGCTCGGGAATCCCTATTATCATTTGATTTCTATTTTACAAGTAGACATACTTCTATAGAAATAGAGTATTAGTTCATTCACATTATTTTCCATTAATATTTTCATTTTTATATTTCTTAGAGTATAAATTTCAATCAATATATTTCTTTAATTTCCTCTAAGTTACAATGTTCAGTACATTGGTGTTGATCCAATGAATCTAGCATATGATAACCAACACTGTAAGGATTGATTAATCTAGTAGCAACACAAAGTCATTGATCAAGAAACCTTATCATTTAATTGATTTTTCATCAAATATGCAACGACCCTATACCTTCATCTATATTTTGCATATTATTAGAAGAGATTGAAGTGAAATTCATGGACCCAAGTGCATTTAAAGCTAGTTAGAATAAGCTATCAAAGTCGAGCATTTTCCTTGTCACACTTTTTCATTAGAATTAGTAGTTCAGATTTGATTTTTGTTATTTTCATACACAATGTGGAACACATCATAAGTTTGCACGATCTCTAGGTTTATATTTAAGGTGAAGTTAAGGGATTGAATATATCTTGTTGTAATTATTTAACCACCACTCTTTGGCATCATTGCCACAGATCTTGCTAAATATTATATCATAAACAATCTAAAATTAAAAAAAACCCATCTATATATATATATATCCTTGCATGCATCAACCTAGAGATAAAAATGGAATATTTATACCAAAAACCATGTCATTGGTGTAGCTTAGGAAGGAACTAGTGGCCAAGTACAACATCAATAATATTTTGAAGCAATCTTTTGTTATCACTAAAAAAATTACATAATTTCACTTAAATACACCTTCATAATGTTGAGCACACACTTATACTGAGAGGGGGGGTGAATCAATATAAGACAAATTTTTAATTTTTCAATAATTCATCAACCATAAGAAAACAATCACATATTAATTGTAGAACATGGAGCACAAGATTTATGTGGAAATCCTTTCGAAAGAAAACCATGGAACTTTTCTTCATAATTCTTTGTAGGTAGCAAACTACTGTTACAAATATTGTAGGTAGCAACCTACTGAAGAAACCAATCTCCATCGATACAAATCCTGGTAGGCACCAACCTACTCTTACACATCTTTGTAGACACCGATATACTAGAGACACCAATCACCATCACTAAACACCAACTTAGCAATAAACATGAATCTCTTTCAGATCTTCGTAGACACCAATCTATTGGAGACATCAATCCCCACTGCTAAGCACCAAATTAACAAGAGACACAAATCTATTATAGATATTCATAGACACCAATCTACTGGAGACATCAATTCCCATGACTAAGCACCAACTTAGAAAGATACACCAATATCAGAGCTACACCAACCTTCACAAAGTCTTCTTGCTATTTATTCCTTTACTGGGTTTTCTCACTGCTTCTGCCTTTACTAAGTCTACGCACTACTCCTGCCTTCACTTCTCACTAGTTCTTCCTTCACTAGTTCTGACCAAAATCTGGATTTTGAAATGAAAACTTTCCCAAAGCTTGTTGTTTTGGGACTCTTCCCAAGATCGAACTTGTACAACACACCACATATCCAATTTTGCAAATATAATTATGAAACTTTTACTTGAGGTATTTATGTATGTATCCTATGTTTTTGCAAAATCTCAAGGTATGAAACATCTCATAAAGCAAGTTATATAAAAATTTCCAAGATGAATTGTTTGAAATAGATTTCAAGACCATTCAAAAACCCTAACTTCACCAGAGAATATCTTCAAAATTATAGTGAACCAACATATTATTGTTTTACCACATGTACACCAAGATATCTCCTCTATGTCGAGAAAATATTATTGTGTGAAACATCCCAGAAAATAAGTTATTGAAAAAGTGTCAAGATGACTTGTTTGAAACTGATTTTAGGAGCATTCATGAACCCTAACTTCCATAGGGAATATATCTAAACGTATACCAAACCAACATATGATATTTTTACCAATTGTACACTGATGTCTCTCCTATATCTTGGAAAAATATTATGGTTTGAAACATCACATAAAATAATTTGTTGCAAAAGTACCAATATAACCTGTTTGAAATTGATTTCAAAAGCATTCAAGAACCCTAACTTCCATAGGGAATATCTTCAAAAGTATAGCGAACCAACATATGATATTTTTATCACATGTACACCAAGATCTGTCCTCTATCTTTGAAAAACATCAGGTTCTGAAACATAAAAAAAATTAGTTATAGTGAAAGTGCTAAGCTGACTTATTTGAAATTAATTTTAGGAGAATTTAAGAACCCTAACTTCCACAGGGCACATCTTTGAAAGTATAGAGAAACAACATCTGTAGTTTTTAGCACAAGTACACCGAAATCTCTCCCTGATATCTTAAAAATTGCAGGGTTAGAAATTTCCTAGAAAATAAATCTATCGTGAAAATGCCAAGATGGCCTCAAATTGATTTCGCAATTCAATTTTTGCTAATCCATTTCTCACACACTAAATTTCTCTCAATGCTTTCTCTTTTTATTCTTTTTCATAACCTTTCATAAAGGGACATGTCCCTTAATTAAATAATTAATTCCCAATACCATGGGAAAATACCCCAAACCCATGGGTTTGAAACCACCATTTCACCTTTTTACTTTTTCACATGCACCCCTTTTTTTAATATACTTGTAGATATATATATCAATCTTGGAAATGTTGTGTGTATTGTAATATCGCAATATAACATTAATGACATAATCAATCCTTTGAAATCAATGCCAATAATTCCAACAATCCCCCCCTTGGTTATTGATGTCAATCCTACAATGAAACACATAGTCCACCAGGCATAGAAATCATTCTCCCCCTTTGACATCAATGGAAAAGGGATTCTTTGCTTGATCTTGTGCTTCTCCTTAATCACTTAGTGATGAGATGGATATTACTCCTAATTTCTATCTAAGATATTCAAATGTCTCTTTGGAAAGGGGTTTTGTTAAAATATATGCAATCTGTTCTTTGGTGATAACATATTCCAACTTGACATTTTGTTCTACTATTTGTTCTCTTAAGAAGTGATACTTGATTGGAATATTAGTTTTTTTTGAGTGCAAAACATGATTCTTTGAAATATTTATTGCACTTGTGTTGTGACAAAGTATTGAGATTGGGTGATCATATTCTACCTTAATATCTTTCAGATTCTTCTTCATCCAAATAAATTCTATGCAATATGTTGTTGCTTCTATATAATCGACCTCTGCTATGGATAGAGAAAATAAATATTGCTTCTTTCTCAATCAAGACACTAGACTGTTGCCTAGAAAGAATGCTCCTCCACTTGTAGGTTTCCTATCATCAACATCGCTTTCCTAATCCACATATGTATATGTTGTTAGAGTAAAATCTTCACCTCTTGAGTACCACAACTCGAAATCGAAGGTGCCTTTTAGATATCTGAATAGTCTTTCACTGCTTGCACATGGGTCTCTTTTGGTGTAGCTTGAAACCGTGCAACCAATCCTATAGCTTGCATAATGTATGGCCTTGATTCTTTTAGATGTAGTAGACTACCAATCATTAACCCGTACAATGTTTGATTGTCTTCCGTAGATTCATCATATTTGCTCAATTTACAACGTGTGACCATGAGTGTGGTGACTAGTGCACAATCTTACATTCCAAACTTCTTCAACATTTTCTTGATATACTTGGTTTTTGAAATGAATTCCTTTGTTGAATTAAGAAATATGTAAACTAGGATGATGATTCACCAAGCATAGGAATCTCAAATTCCTTTTTCATTTCTATTGCAAACTCTTGGCACATTTTTTTCATATTGCCTCCAAAAATGATGTCTTCTACATAAACCACAATAATCAACCAATTTTCTCCCACTTCCTTGATGCAGAGATTTCTATCAACAATTCCTATTTTCAAGCTTTGTTGTTGTAGATATTTGTTAAATCTTGAATACCAGGCTTTCAGAGATTTTTTTAGTGCATAGAATGCTTTCTTCAATCTGCATACACGATCCTTATTTTTTGATAATAAGAATCCTTGTGGTTGTTCAATACATACTTATTCATTTAAATTTCTATTGAGAAAGGTAGACTTGACATCCATTTGATAGACTTTAAAGTTCTTAAAACATGCAAATGCCAAAAACAATCTGATCTCAATCGGGGAAAATGTTTCTTTGCAATCAATACCTTCAACTTGAGCATAGCCTTTACAAACCAATCTTGTTTTATTGCTCATTACTTGTCCATCTTTATTCAAATTGTTCCTAAAAACCCACTTGGTTCAAATCACATTTTTATTTTTTGGTCTTGGAACAAGTTCTCATGTATCAGTCTTCTCAATTTGATTCAACTCTTCTTCTATGGAATCAATTAAATTCTTGTCTTTGATAACTTATATAAAGTTCTTAGGCTCTATTTTAGATAGTTAAGAGAAGTTTGCATGTTATGGTGCACTTGCTAGTCTTTTCTTCTATTATGAACTACCATATCTTTATTACCAAGAATTAATTTTTCTAAATGATTCTTTCAGACAAATCTAGATGGTGTCTTTGTATATTGATGTTATGATTATTCTTCTTCATTTCCTTCTCCTTATTATTATTCTTCTTCTTTTCAGCTTGGATCCTCTATTTGAACATTTTCTTTCACCTTTTGATGCTCTGCTTCATCCACTTTCACATTGGAAATCTCTACAATTTTTCCCAATTCTTTATTGTAACATTGATAAGCCTTGTTTCTTGAAGAATAACCAATAAATATTGTGATGTACCGAAGACCTAAATACAAAAACACCACAATAGATTGAAGAAAAATATAGAAGAAATATCCACTTCATTATATCAAACCCTTAGTGTAGGGAAACACCATACAATAGATCCTATTATGAAAGAGATCCACTCATGTTCACTTGCCTCTTCAAGAGAGAAACCTCCTAATGAGATACCTTTCCAAATATAATACTCCTTGATTCCCCATTACATTTCCTAAACTCCGTTATATATGTTAGGAAATTTACACTTCCATGCCAAACCTAAAAGAAGAGAGGAAGATAGATTTAAGATAGAAATAAATGACAAAGTAAACACACAATACACATAGACTTTACCCTGGAAACCCAAACATGAAAGCCAAAATACCTTGAGAGTCTTTTTCTCTTGTTGTATTATTCATTCAGAATAAAAGGTTACATGCCTAATCTTGGTCCACATCTAAGACACAATCAACATCATACCTCCTTTCTTTACACAAGAAAAGACTTGTAGCCAATTCAACTTACATCTACATGATTAGGAAACTCTAAATGATTGATCTAAATATTAGATTTTACAACATTACAACACACCTTATTTATAGGATTTACAATAGGAAAAACCCTAAATAAAGGCACCAAAAAATGGTTACATATCCATGCAAATCATAGACTACAAATCCCGTGAATCTTGAAATTATGTTACAATCAACTAACAAGACAGATTACTAGTCAACTACGAATCAACCTTCATTTGGCCTTTAGTCGGTTTCCACATGATCACTCGTAGACCAATTTTCATTTGACCTCTTCCACTTGCTATTGATCACCTTGACTTTGAATTTTCCCGGTTGATCCATCTCAACCTTCAAATTTCACTGCCAGTTGATCCACCTTGACTCAAGTTTCACTGAAAAGAATATAAAAACCCAAAATTCTCCCACTTGTTGTCTTCTTTACTGAAACTGGGAGTTTCTTGAAATTTTGTTCATAGACCCAGGGAAGTAATTCCCATTTCCTCTCTGCACCAAGAAAACTTCACAACACTCACAGACTTGGTCAAAGAGTCTGCTATGTTTTCCAACATGTTCACTTTCTCCAACAACACCTTGTTTCTTTCCACCACGTCTTTAATGAAATGGTATTGTACATTAATATTATTCGTATTGGAATGATAATTTGGGTTCTTTTATGAAAATATTGCGCTTTGACAATTGCAATTTTTCTTTATAACTCTCTGTTCAAACCCGAACCCTGAACACAACCGTTGCATCCATATTGTTTCTTTACTTCCATGAGTGGCTGCCATGTATTTAGTTTCTATTGTTGACAAGGTTACGACCTCCTATCGCTTACTCATCCAATTGATTTCTCCATCGAACATGAACACATATCCACTGGTTGACCTTCATCGATTCTTATCTCCAACTCAATTGGCATCGAAAAAGACATGTGCATCTATTTCACTGTCATTTCTAGGCTTCCCTTGGTAGCATATAACATAGTCTTTTCTTCCACAAAAAAACCTAAATACTCTCTTGACAACTATCTAGTGCTCCTTTCCAGGTGTCGACATGTATCTGCTCAACACTCCCACTGCATGGGCAATGTCTGGTCGAATGCAGACCATCACATACATTAGACTACGAACGAAACTTGCATAGGGGACACATGCCATATCCTCTATTTATTCCTGTATATTTGGACACTGTTCAACAGTTAGCCTTGCTCCCATAGGAATTGACATCTTTACAATTTTGCAATTTTGCATGTTGAAATGTTTCAAAACTATTTCAATATACTTCTTCTGGTTCAACCAGAGCTTCCTAGTTGCTCGATCTCTCTTGATCTCCATTCCCGTAATAAAGTTCTCTACATCGAGATCCTTAATGTAAACTTGGAGGATAACTTATTCTTCACCTCCTTTATTGCATCCTAATTGTTGTTTTTGACCAACAACATGTTTTCAACATACAATGCTACATATATGAAACACCCACATTCTTCCTTGGAATATATGCAGTGATCAACTTTGCTTCTCACAAATCCCAAACTAAGGATGTGTGTGTCAAAATTTTGATACCACATACTTGGTGATTGATTTAGACCATAAAGGTATCTTTTCAATCTGCACACCAAATATTTTTTCCCTTTACTACAAATCCTTCAGGTTGTTTCATGTAGATTTATTCATCCAGGTCCTCATGTAGGGACATTGTCTTCAGATACATCTATTCTATTTCGATATAAAATGTTGCATCTAGAGACATGATTAATCTAATGGAAGTTATTTTTGGAACAGGGGAAAATATCTCACTGAAATCGACTCCTTCGAATTAGGAATATCCCTTCGCTACCAGTCAAGATTTGAATTTCTCGACTTGACCTGCTGTGTTCATCTTCGTCTTGAATGTCCACTTGCTACTGAATAGATTTATTACATTAAGTAATTCAAATAAATCCCACATCTCACTCTTATGCAAGGATTCCATCTCTTTGACCATGGCATCCTTTCAGAATCTACCCTCTTTTGAGTCGATTTCCTCCCTAACCGACTTGGGCTCCTTGTCAGTGGAAGTTAACACAAATGCAGAATGGAAGTCTAGTGGACTATACATTTTGATTGGTTTTCTTACTCATTCATACCTCCTTACAACTAGGGTTAGTTGTTCCACCTCTTCATGTAATTCAATCGACTCATATGAATCATATTCTTCTTAGTTCCTCAATTCAAACATCACCTTCTTTGGATTATTCCTTGTTTGAACCACTTCAGACTCAGACTTCCTTCTGACTTCTATGAAGACCACATCTCGACTGTACACTATTTTCCTTGATGCAAGATCCTATATATTCTATGCTTTCATTCCTTCTTTGTATCCAATGAAAATACACTTGACTACCTTCTTATCTAGCTTGCTCCTGTTTTCTTTAGGAACATGCACAAATGCATCACAACCAAATACTTTGAGATGTGAAAGAGAAGGATTCTTACCGAACCATACATCATGTGGAGTCGTGTCGACTAGTGATAACGAAGGAGAAATATTCACCAGATATTTTGCAGTGTTGACTGCCTTTGCCCAAAATTCTTGTGCAATCCTAGCACCACCAAGCATTCTCCTTGCATTATCCATCAATGTTTTGTTCATAATCTCGACAAATCCATTTTTATATGGGGTATATGGTGTGGTATTTTGGCATGCTATGCCACATTGCTTACACAACTGTTCAAATTATTTTCCACAGAACTCACCATAATTGTTAGTTCTCATCACCTTAATATTCTTATCTGTCTAGTTTTTCACAAGAGACTTAAACTCTTTGAATTTCTCGAAAACCTATGATTTCTTCCTTAAGAACTATATCCATGTATTCCTAGAAAAATCATCTTCGAAGGAGACATTATACATGGATCCGCCAAGTGAAGGCAACAATATAGGTCCAAACACATAACTATGAACCAATTCTAGAATCCCCTTTTCCCTTGTCACTCCAAATGGGAACCTCACTCAACTTTGTTTTCCATATATGAATTTTTCACAAAAAATTACTTCTAAATTACATTAAGGAAAATCTTCGATCATACCATTTTTATGCATAGATCAAAGTCATTTTTCTCCAATGTGTCCCATCCTCTCGTGCCATAGCATGGTTGGGTTGGCTTGATGAAGACTTGTCGAGTCGGTTTGAATCAACTCAGCCCAAGGTGAGTAGAGTTGAGTCGAAGTCAAGTTGAATTCAGGAATATCAATGCTATTGCATCCAGTCGAGTCGACATTCCCTCAAAACTTGTATAGGGTTCCAATCCAAACTCCTTTAATCAATACCATCGTACCTATGACCATCTTACACGCATCCTTAAGAAATAGAGTGTGCACTCCTGCATCACTTATTTTACTGACATATATCAGGTCTCTGTTTAAACTTGGAATATTAAGCACACCTGGAAGGGTTCTGCTCCCCCCATCCTGCAGTATTAGTCAGAATCTTCCCCGTCCAACAATTTTGCTTGTTGAGTCATCGCCCAAGAATGCATCTCTTTCTTCATATCATTCATATTCACAAAACCATTCTCTATGTGGTGTCATATGATATGATGCTCTTGAGTTTATCAACCAAACATCTTGATCTGATTGTGTACTAGTCGATGCCAGGTACACATCACCTCCTTTATCCAGAGTTGTATTTCTCTCAGTTGACTGCTTCTCATTAGATCCTGTACTGACTTCCATTGACTTCGATTTGAAATCCCTTTTATAATTCCCAACTTTACTGCATTTCCAACATCTTCTCATCAACGAAACCGAGGATTTAGATCTACCCATTGACTTAGAATTTCTACCATAGAATTTTCCTTTATCTCTATCAACTAGTCGACCTCTCACAAATAATGCATCTTTGGTCGATCCTTCCATGTTTTTCCTTCTCATTTCTTTTGACAATAGATATGTAACCATGTATTATAGCACTAATGTGGTTGAATTAATCCCTATAGCCACAACTAAGCTATCTCAAGAGTCTGACAAATAACATAATAGGGTAATACATTTCTCCTCCTCGGTGATTTTAATATCCACATAAGATAAATCGCTTATTATGGTATTAAACACATTTAAACACTCTTTCAATAAATTGTTCTCACTCATCCTCAAAAGATACCGTTTCTTTCTAAGGAACAATTTATTTGCCAAGGATTTTGATTGGTACAAGCTCCCCAACTTGTCCCATAGTTTCTTGGTCAAATATTCACCCGAGACATTCAACAAAACTGAATATGCAAGACAAATTCGAATCATACTCCTTTCCCTTCTCTCAAGTTTTTCCCATTCTTCCCTCGACATAGTTTTCGGAATGGTACATGGACATACTTTTTACCATTGTTTTCGATATAGAAGGATATCTTCAATTTTAAGCTTCTAAAGCTCAAAATTCTATCCATTGAATTTTTCAATCTCTATTCTCGAGCTACTTGCAATTATTTAAGCACAACTTTGAAGATCTCTAACTTACAACTCTTACTGGTCCTAGGGTTTAGCTTAGATCGAAGGTTTTTAAGCCAATCTCTGATACCACTCATTAGAAAATTTACCCTTCCATGCTAAACCTAACAAAAGTGAGGAAGACATATTTAAGCTAGAAATAAATGACAAAACAAACACACAATACACAAATATTTTACCTTGTAAACCCAAACAGGAAAACCAATATTCCTTAAGTGCCTTGTTCTCTTCTTGTCTTGTGCCTAGCCTTTGTCCACACCGAAGACATAATCAATATTGTGCCTCCTTTATTTACACAAGAACAATCTTATAACCAATTCGACTTACATCTACATGACTAGAAACCTCTAAACGATTTATCTAAATATTAGCTTTTAAAACATTACAACACACATTATTTATAGACTTTAAAATAGGTAAAACCCTAAAGAAATACACCAAAAAATGGTTACATATCCATGCAGATCATTGGCTACAAATCCCACGAATCTCAAAATTATATTATAGTCGACTACCAATTCAAATTACCAGTCGACTACTCGTCAAACTCCATTTGGACTTAAGTTGGTTACCACATGATCGCCTATAAACCTCTTTTTGATTGACCTCTTTGACCTGCTTTCGATCACCTCGACTTTGAATTTTCCTGGTTGATCCATCTCAAAGTTCAACTTTCATTGCTAGTTGATCCACCTCGACTTGAATTTCATTATAAAGAATATAACAACCCAAAAATATAATGCTACCAACTGCCTAAGAACCTTCTAGAGGAGGAACCTTCTAGAAGCAGAACCTTCTAGTAATTCCTCTTACATTTAGTTCATTCACACTAGGCCTTATTTATTAAAAGTGGCATTTATACATAACAATTCTTATCTACTATTATTCCCCTTGGGTACCTCCCTAGGTACCCCATATCATTCCCCCTAGCTACACTACATTCCATCCCCCTTATGAAAGAATTTTCCTCAATTCTTTTTATTAGGGTGTAGAACCATATACTAGGGTCCCATGGATAAGTGTGGACCTTAATACTAAAGTAGGTTTGAGAACTAGGGTCCCTTGTAGAAGTGTTAGCCACTATGTTGAAGTAACCTAAGCTCCAATGTAAACCTGATTTCCATGTTCAAGTACTCATGTGAAATCCCATATGAAGATTTAGGAACTCAAGAGCCAACTAAAAATGATGCTCCAAAAATCTACATTGATCATGTGGATCCAAATATGTAGATCCCTCCATATCCAAAAAATTCTCTGCATAAAACACTATTACTAGAGAATACTAAAAAATAGTATGTAGTGAAGGCTCATGCTTGTTCTCCATAATTTTCTCTACATAAGGTGGAGTATATTCATCACATAAAATATGAAAGTAGTTATCATCCAAAAAATGACAACTTCCCATATACCAATCCTCACAATCAAACTTTAAATTGTACCAGACATATCTTTCTTGATCATATTATGCCTTGGTGTAAATTCCTACGATCTCTAGATTACCCTACTCCCTTTTGGATATGGTCTCTAGAATATTTCGACACTCGTCCCCCTCCAAATAACCATTTACCTTTCATACTCCCCCCCTAATAATGAATACATGATCTCTTATATATAGCTATTCACACTTGCACATGAGGCCCCTTTATCACTAGGCCGACCCTATTACATATGTATTTACACATTACTTGTACATTTAGGCCCATATATTCCCCTCCTTGGGGTCATATCATATGCATTTAGCCATATATATGCCCCCCTTGGGTCATAACAAAAACCCTCCTGAAAATTTTTGCTAAGAGATTTAAATTGCTCACAACAATCATTCAAGAGGCACTCAAAAGGATAAATCCTCTTACAATATGAATGAAAAGTAGCATGGAAATGCTTTAATGATGAAATAATGGAAACATGAATATATCGGTACCATTCTCTTGCATCTCCTTCCAACGAATACATAAAAATCTTCATTAATATGTCTTCATGATAAATATTTAGTTGGTCCATGTATTGATGAAAATCAAGCAGGTCTTGAGCAGGTGATCATGATAATATTCTATGAACCTTGGAAGGTGGTATATCCACTCATACACAACAAGTACATCATTTGGGAATCTAGGAAAAACAAAGAAATTGAATGGAGCGAATCTACGAGCAAAAAATGTTTCCATGGACTTTGACATACCTGATCAGTGGAGTCGCCAATGGATTCTTCCTTCATGGAGTTTCTAGGTGAATGATGCAACCAATTGTGTCCAACCCCTTTTCACCATCAAGAGCTATAGTTTATAATTGTCATTCTTACCAGGGAAGATGTCTTCATTCCTTCATCCCCGACAACGATGCCAAAGAATGTTAGTCCCTAAAGTTTCACTTGTCTGTTAAAGGGAAAACTAGGGCATCATCAAATTATTGCAATGGTTTTTGTAAATAAATATTTGTTTTGGGTTTTGAAATAGGTTTTAAGGCTAAGCAACGGGTAAAGAGTAATATCAGTTTCTTATCACAAGAACATGTTCTTATCACACTTTTCTTAGTAATTGGTTGTCAATCTGATGAATTAAACAAGAGGTTTCAAAAACAGGATAGAGGTATGTGGGTTTCCAATTTGTCCACTCACATATGAAAATTATTATTTCCTAAATATCATTTAAGAATAAGGAACACATACTTGAACATACCACAGTAAATGAATAAGTAATCAACAAAATTTTCATTGACTCATATCATAAACATAAAAGATCAATTTTGCATTTTGCAAAAGAATAGACATACATTCAAGTAAGACACACAATAATAGAAGGCAAATGTGAAATATAACCATTAGATAACCATTTCAATTAATACAAAATGAAACATATTCCAGTCTTTATTGATAGAAACGAAGTTTTGATATATCCCCTTCCAACCCCCTTAATTTCTCCCTTTGTAGAGTTTATATAGAAAAAATACATAATTATCAAGATCCAAAAGAAATGGATATGAAAAAATCCTCATCCATATTTAGTTTAATGTTTCAAATAATCAAGGAGGATATAAGATATGATCTCCAAGTCGAATTGATGAGGTGGCTCATCAAATGTTGTCTATGAGTTATTTTAGGAAAAGAAATCTGGCAAATTCCTGAAAAATAGGTTCCAAATATCTCTTCATATCTCTAAAACCATGATAGTTGTGTAAATCCCGAGAGAGTTTTTTTTAAATCAATCCGTTCTTGACAAAAAACTTTTCCATAGTTTTAAATTTCATCTCTAGTTGCTTGGAAAACATGCCTAAAATTAGTGTCTAAAACATGAAACCGATTTTGGAAAAATCTTGAAAAATAGGCCTCAAATATATATTTGAATCTCTTTAATTGTGATAGTTTTTGAAAAATGGAGAGAGGTTTTTCTAAATTAGCATGTTCCTGACAATTCTTTTTTCCATTTTTTTAAAATTCATCTCCATTTTTGGAAAGAACGTTCCCAAATTTGGTGTCTAAAACAGGAAAAAACAACAAGCTACAGGAAGATTTCAGTAACACCTTTATTTTCATGCAAATTTTTGATATTTTGCTTCGTTGATGCATCCCCTATTTTTGTTGATGTCCACTATAATCTTCCTTAGGTGTAGGTTGATTTAAAACAATTGACATCTTCAGATTTCTTGTTCTCATTTCATATTTAGAACTGACTATCTCTATCACTTGTAACTGTTCTTTTGTTTTCTGTATAATTTTCTCATCATCATCATCCTCATCATCATCATCGAACACAATGAAATTGTCCTTCTTCAAAGAAGGCTGGAATAAAGATTCATAATTGAGTCTGATTTTTTTATTTGCCTTGGTTTTAGGTCTTGTTTTGTAATTTGGAACTCTTTCACCCTTTTCCACCTTACTTTGTATTTTTTTATCAATGTTCTTCTTTACAGGTTCATCACTATAATATTTTCCAAGTTTCGGCTTAACTTCTTGCAGCTGTGTTGTTATTTTTTTTCCATCCTCCTTGTATAAACACTGTCAAAACTCTTATATCCATGTTCAGAAATAGGGGATTTAGATTCATGTTTGATTTCAAACTCTTGTTGTAGTTGGAGCTTGCTTTTGTTAGACCTAGTTCTTGTAGATACAGAGGGGTCTCCTTGTGACTTTGCAGAACTTTTAGAAGAATTCCTTCTCATTTTTTGAGGTTGTATATTTCTTTTTTGGAGTACTTATCTATTTAGAATCTTGTTCTTCCAGTCTGAATGAAATCAAAAATTCATTCTAAGACATTTGAACCTCACTTAAGGCATGCAGAGCCTTGGTTTTGATGAAACAAGCTCTTGCTAGCATTTTTTAGGATGAGTGTAATCCCTTTTTTGACATCTTTGTTAAACTCTTCATCAAATAAAAGGGTAGACATAGAGTATTATCACCATTTAAATGCATTAATAATCATATGTGATAACAATGTATAGTTGAAAACCTTCCCTCACAGATAATGCACCTTTGGATTATGGCCAAAGCAGTTTTCCATTCCTCTTTCAACAATTTCTATGGAATACCCTAGCTCCAATCTGGGTCATGGTGCTCTGGAACAAGAAACTGATTGACTAAATTAGCAGGTGGCTTATATTTCTTCCACCACCTCTCTTCATACATTGACACTCTACATGCCGCTGCAATGAAATGTTTAGTAACATGAATCAACAAGTTTCCTAATATTTTTTTCGTATACATTGAAATTATGAGAAAACATCATGGAGATGCCTTCGTGATACCCCTAGAATCTACAATAGAACTCATAACACCCAACATTCTTGAATTTTTGCAATATTTCAGGGAAGGCTTCGAGTAATTCCACCCCTTCTGGTTCCAAACGACTGATCTGTCCACACTTTTTAGGAGCCATTACCTGTAACTTCTAGGGTCTCATATCAACAATAGATTTGGAGTCTCCTGCATAAATGAGCAACTGGAAGAATATTTTCTATCTATAGAACACTTGTTAGTTTATAAACTATAAATCAACACAAACTGAATCATGACAATTCGTGTTTTCATATCATGGCCCGAGACCCTCGATTTGATGTAGAAATGACATCTACAAAACCTGATCTCTTTGAATCATTACCTAACCTCAATTCATGATTTGATTAGAATCATAATGGTGTTTGATCCTTCTACATGATCTCAGGAAATTTCTTACACGATCTTTCGGGAATTGGCACATTTGGAATAATGATGATTTCAGGTTCTACAAGAATAACGATATTCTTATATCGCCTTCCTTTAATTCAATTTTTTTTAAATTTAAACAAGAAATGGCTCTAAATCATGATGGAATATACTCTAAAAAATCTTAATTCAAACTTAATCTCACCAATGCATGACAAAAATACTAACGAAAACAATAAAATCACACCATAAGGTGTAGAAGAAATGAGTCAAAGGGGAAAACATGCAAACAAAGCATGGCAGAAAAGGGTAATTTGTGGATGAAAAATTCATGACAAACTAAGGACTACCACTCCTTATCCATATTCAACTTTATAACTTTATAACCAAGTTCATGCTTTCTTCCTTTCCTTCTCCACGTCCATTTGAGTTTGTAACTTCATTACCCATATTGATATACATCCCTATGATCTCATCTTCCTGTATGTAATCCCATTATGTATATTCCATGATTCTGAACTCCGTGTTGATCCTATTCCGATCTAATTGTTGTTAACTCTACAAATTGTGCAACCAACAAAACTTGTTAGGCTAATTGATTTAACAAATTCATGAAATTATGTACAATTCTGGTTCAATAATGCACCAAAATTACTTCTTCCGATTTCCTAAAAAATTGACTCCCCGAATAAATTTTCTAGGTGAATAGTTATAATCTACTATCCAAGACATTTCGAACAACTACTTCCATGCTCAATTCTGAGTCTTGAGCATAAAGTTATGGTTATTTGAAAATTGTCCATTGATTCTTCCCATGTCTTCTACTGTTGTAGAATCTTGGATGTCGTGCATGGTCTTCAATTTGTCCTTTCTGTGAGGGAAATTGTTGTATATGTGATCTTATTATGGATCCAAATTTATCTCTCGAAATCGTGTTGGATCCTCTCATAATGTACAGATGCCCTTTTTATTTATTTATACATGTCCAACAGAACCCACAGGCTCTTTACTCTAAGCCCCTTTCACCTAGAATATAAACCACAGGTGCTAGCCCCTTTTCTTTAGAGGAAATATCATGTGACCATGGTATACAACCAAGTTCTCAACTAAAAGGTTCTATCCAGAGCTCTGGGACTTCAACGCTTCGTGAACATTCACCTTTTCAACACTCCAATCTCCTAGAGTGGTTACTAACCAAATTCAGTCATAAAGTGACTTTGACCAGAGGGTGTAGGTCTTTTCCCTAGCTCTGAGACTTCGGTGCTTCATGAACATTCACCTTTTCAACACTCCAATATCCTAGAGTGGTTACCAATTGAATTCAGTTATAAAGTGACCTTGACCGACGGGTGTAGGTCTTCTACCTAGATCCTTCCTCTCTCCAAACTCTTACAACCAAGTTTGACGGCTGTAGGGGATTCTCTTCCCTCCTCCATGATCTATGGTGGAGATTCACTTTGGGACTCCAGGCTTCAGGAGTTTCCACGACTCCACCCCACAAATCTCCCGGACTACTGAAATGGTGAACTCCTGAAGAGTTTAGGGATCAATGGTCCACACTTTTCTCCTTTATCTATGGCTAAGATGAAATCCGGGATTCTGAGACTTCGAGCTTCAGGAGTTTCCATGACTCCAACTCACAATTATCCTAGACTACTGAACATCGACCTGAAATCGACAAGTCACACTCCTCCCACAGCCAACGATTATGATTAACTTTGAGCTTCGGGGCTTGTCGCTTCAGACGACCACCACACTCCCGAATTGTCGAATGTTGAACTGAGATCAACGATTCACACTCATCCCACAACCAATGGATTTGATTAAATCCAAGCTTCGGGCTTCGGGGCTTCTTGCTCTAGAAAACCACCACTCTCCCAAACTTTCGAATGTCGAACTGAGATCGACGACTCACACTCATGCCATAGCCAATGACTATGATTAACTCCAGGCTTCAGGATTTGAGGATTCTCGCTCCAGATGACCACCACACTCCCGAACTGTCGAACGTCAAACTAAGATCGATGAATCACACTCATTCCATAAACAATGGTTGTGATTAACTTCAGGCTTCAGGCTTTAGGGCTTCTCGCTCCAGATGACCACCACACTCCTGAACTATCGAAGGTCAAACTGATATCGATGACTCACACACATCCCACAACCAACATATATGATTAAATCCGGGCTTCAGGCTTCGAGGCTTCTCACTATAGATGACCACCACACTCCTGAACTGTCGAACGCCGAATTGGAGAAGGGCGAATATCTATGACTGAGACTCTCCTTTGATCAACGACTAGGATCAACTCTGGAATATGAGATTTCGGGGAATTCTCCACTCCACACAACCACAACCAATTTCTCTCGGAGTGTCGAATCATCGAACCACTCAGGAATCCACAGTTCACACTCTCCTAGTGATCTACGATGTAGATTCAATTCAGGACTTCGTAGCTTCAAGGATTTCTCCTCCTGGAGACACAAGGGTCAATTTTTCCCGAAGTGTCAAATATTTGAAATGTGAGATCTACGACTCACATTCCATGGTGGAATCTATGGCTGATATTCACTCCTCTTTGGCCAAGAATTAAAGCCTGAGAACTCCAATCGACAGTTCTTGTTCTCCTACGCTCAGATCCAAAAAATAGGATTTGATCTCCTCTATCGTGCACTCTCCTCTCTTCTGGGTTTTATCCAATGGTCCAAATCTAATCTTGCAGCCAAAATCAACGACTGTTGTGGTTTCTCTCCTCTACATCTCTGCTTCCCTCCAACGAAGGATTTCTAAATATTTCAAAGGCTCGACATTTGATCTATCCACTGGAGGGTTGAATCCTTGGCCTCTGCTTGATTTCTCGAACCACTACACCTCCTGAGATTTCAAACATAATCAAAGTGTTCTCTCAGCACCCTCCTGGCACCCCGTAACTTGAAATTTGGCCACTTTGAAATCGTTTCTCTATGAAATTTTGTTTCAATTTCAACTTGCTTGACCCATTTAGGATCAGTGCTGAAAAATGGAGCTTTGATACCATATTGTATCATCCCCAACATCCAACTAGGGTATGCCACATGAAAATTTTGAATTGTATACAAAATTAAAACATATAGAAACTCTACAAATGCATAGATTCATACAAAATAATAATAAAAATACACATGCAACACACACAGGAAAAACCCATAAAAATAAATGCATAAATAATAATGCAATATGTAATTTAACACTCAATTGACACTTATCTTGGTAAAAATATCACCAACTACATGCAGACCTTCCACGTTCCTCCCAACCTTAGACCACACTGCTCAAAACTCTCAGCAGTGGGTCACCCCTGAGATGGGACTAAACTCCACCCGCGTAAAGGAATTCCTAACCAAGATGATGTATCTTAGACAAAAATAAAAACTTTGTAACAGGTGCCAAATCGAACCAACAACCTACAGTCCCTCATTCCCCACATGTCTGTCCCACCCTAGGAAATGTGCCCCTTCTCTTATCAACAGTCCCTCGACTTCCCCACTTCCTTTCCGGGGCTTCAACAATAGACCGAGAAGGAAGTATGAGAGCCACGTAGTTGCAGTTTATCACCTTTAAGAATCAATTCCCAACCATTCTCTCACCTAGAGAGAATTGCTCACAGGCTTGAAAACCTGCCTCCTCAATATCCCACAGGCCTAATAATTCGCTTCTTCAATCCATCTCTTAAGTTATTCAGGTACAGGTACATGTATGGTGTTGGTTTGGGTAAAGTACATGTACACTATTAGTAATAGAAAAGTACGGAGGATATCTGAAATCCATGAGTTAAAGAATGGAGGGATGATAAGAAAATGCACCAAGTCCAAACTATTTGATGCATGTCCCCAACTTGACACTTGTCATATTGAGAATTACTTTGGCCCACTTGTCCCCATCCTTAGAAATTAGGATAAAATAATTATCCATACTTTATACTTTAAGGAATATTAATATAATATTCATTTTTTCCTTAAGCTCCCTAACTTATCTCCTTATCCTTAACGTTTATCCCCCTTCCCCTAACTAGTGGAGTTTAGTCCCCCATACTCTTTTACATGGTTGGTTTTCCGCAATGATGTGTTTTTCATTAATATTTGCATGTGAATATATTTACATTTACATCACACATATATTATCCTTTCTGCATCTCGACTCATCAAACTAAGTACATTTGTATTTACATTTACAATTTGGGTTCGACCTAGGGGTATTACATTGTGCAAATCATCACATACATCAAGCTACCAACTATTGATGAATAAGGGACCCTGGACATGCATTCTATCTCCTCCTGTGTCTTGGGACACATTTCCTTAGTTAATTTGTAAAGGTTGGTGAAAGGTGTACTAACTGGTTTTGCATTCTGCATTCTAAACCTCTCCAACACTTTCTGTATGTACTCACCTCGAGACAATGTCAAATTGTATTTTTTCCTGTCTCTTGTTATTCTCATACCAAGTATTTTCTTTGCAGCACCCAAATCCTTCATTGCAAATGGATTATCTAATTTATTCTTTAGCACATTTATATCTTGCATATTAGACCCTGCAACAAACATGTCATCTACATACAATAGCAAGATAATATACCTTCCATTTTCTATCCTTTTAAAATAAACACAGTGATCAAAATGACATCTACTATAACCTTGTTCTGTCATAAACTTGTCAAACTTTAAATACCACTACCTTGGATCTTTCTTTAGGGCATACAAGCTCTTCTTCAACAAGAATACCAAAATCTTCTTCCCTTTGACCTCATACCCCTGTGGTTGCTGCATATAAATCTCTTCCTCCAAATCCTCATGGAGAAAAGTTGTTTTTACATCTAATTGTTCAAGATGGAAATCCTCTACTACCACAAGACTTAAAATAGTCATAATTGAAGTCATTTTAACAATAGGAGAAAATATTTCATCAAAATATATACCTTTCTTTTGTGCAAACCCCTTTACAACAAGTCTATCCTTGTACCATTTTTTACCTCCATTTTCTTCCTTCCACTTGTAAACCCATTTATTCTGAAATGTTTTTTTTTCCTACTGGAAATTGAACCAAGTCCCAAGTTTGGTTATTTACTAGAGAATCCATTTCTTCTTTCATACCTTGCTCCCACTTGTTTTTAATGTCTACCTGCATTGCCTCTTCATAACATTCTGGTTCACCAGAATCAGTCAACAATAAATAATACAATGACGGAGAATATCGTTCAGGGGGTCTACTTAACCTAGTAGATATTCTAACAACACTTGCAAGAGTTTTAGGTACCTATGTCTCCTGTTGTTGTACATTTTGTTTTTATGGTACCTTTGGAATTTCTTTTTCAGTGATCTCATCAAGCACTGTGTATTCTGATTTTTCTTTGTCTTGTATCTTTCCCTACAACTGATCTTTGTAAATGACCTTCTCATTGAATATGACATCTCTACTCCTAATTATTTTGTGATTTTCATAATCACATAAGCTATAACCAAAATCATTAACACCGTATTCAATAAAGGTACACTTCTTGGATTTTGCCTCAATCTTTGTTCTATTTTCTTTATCAATATGGACAAATGCTTCACAACTGAAAGTCTTCAAAAAAGAATAGTTTAACTTTTTACTTGTCCATGCCTCCTTTGAAATTCTACCATCCAAAGAGCTTGAAGGTCCTCTATTTATTAAGTAAATGAAATTATCTACAACACATGCCCATAAATGTAAGGGAAACCCAACATGCAATCTCATACTCCTTGCATGCTGCATGATTGTCATGCTCATCCTTTCTGACACCATTTTTTGTGGTGTTTCTGGAACTATCTTCTCTCTATGAATCCCATGGTATGAATAGTAATCATCAAACTCCTTGCTGCAATATTCACCTCCATTGTTTTATCTAAGACACTTCAACCTTTTTCCTGTCTTACTCTCAACCAAAGATTTCCATTTCTTAAAGGTATAAAAAACATCAGATTTTTGTCGAATGCAATAAANTCTTCATAACATTCTGGTTCACCAGAATCAGTCAACAATAAATAATACAATGACGGAGAATATCGTTCAGGGGGTCTACTTAACCTAGTAGATATTCTAACAACACTTGCAAGAGTTTTAGGTACCTATGTCTCCTGTTGTTGTACATTTTGTTTTTATGGTACCTTTGGAATTTCTTTTTCAGTGATCTCATCAAGCACTGTGTATTCTGATTTTTCTTTGTCTTGTATCTTTCCCTACAACTGATCTTTGTAAATGACCTTCTCATTGAATATGACATCTCTACTCCTAATTATTTTGTGATTTTCATAATCACATAAGCTATAACCAAAATCATTAACACCGTATTCAATAAAGGTACACTTCTTGGATTTTGCCTCAATCTTTGTTCTATTTTCTTTATCAATATGGACAAATGCTTCACAACTGAAAGTCTTCAAAAAAGAATAGTTTAACTTTTTACTTGTCCATGCCTCCTTTGAAATTCTACCATCCAAAGAGCTTGAAGGTCCTCTATTTATTAAGTAAATGAAATTATCTACAACACATGCCCATAAATGTAAGGGAAACCCAACATGCAATCTCATACTCCTTGCATGCTGCATGATTGTCATGCTCATCCTTTCTGACACCATTTTTTGTGGTGTTTCTGGAACTATCTTCTCTCTATGAATCCCATGGTATGAATAGTAATCATCAAACTCCTTGCTGCAATATTCACCTCCATTGTTTTATCTAAGACACTTCAACCTTTTTCCTGTCTTACTCTCAACCAAAGATTTCCATTTCTTAAAGGTATAAAAAACATCAGATTTTTGTCGAATGCAATAAANCTGCCCCCCATACATTTGTATGCTCAAGATCTAACCTTTCACTCTTCTTTTCTTTTCCAACTCTAAGAACTCCGTCTCTCTTCTGTTTTCCATAAACACAATGCTCACAGAAATCCAAATCAATTTGTTTAAGATCTGGAAACAAATTTCTTTTGTGAATTATCTACATCCCCTTCTCACTCATGTGTCCAAGCCTATGATGCCACAATGTTGTATCCACTCTTGTAGAATCTAAAGAGATAGAAGAGTCAATATTACCAGTAAATAAATACAATGTACTTAGCTTCTCCTCTTTTGCTATCACCAGTGATCCTTTGGCGACCTTACACACCTTATCTATAAATATGGATATACAAACTTCACTTTCCAATTGCCTTGTTGAAATCAGATTTTTTCTTAGATCTAAAACATGTCTTAGCTCTTTTAACAACCACTGGTTTCCATTCCTTTGCTTTATTTCTACCTTTCCCATTCCAACAATTTTGCATGGTGCATCATCACCCAAATGAACATGTCAAAAATCACCTTGAACATAATCTAAAAAATGTTTCTTATGGGGTGTGGCATGAAATGAAGCCCCTGAATCTAGTACCCAAGAATCAAAAATATTATCTACATAAAGAATAAAAACATCTTGTAACACATCACCTGCTACATTTGCTTTCTGATTTTTCTCCTACTGTCCATCTCTTTGTTTCTTTGGAGCTCTGCAGTCTTTCTTTAGATTTCCTTTCTTCCCACAATTCCAACACTCTATCTTTCCCAGTCTAGATTTGGATTTGCCCTTCCTAGAATTCCCGTGGTTCCTTTTGTCTTCCTCTATTCTCCTTGTTTAATGCATTACCTGATGTCTCACCTGTGATTTTTCGTCACATTTCCTCACTAAGGATAACACCAACAACATCATCAAATTTTAAAGTGTTTGAACCAGAGACATAGTTACTTACAACCATGACCAAGCCATTCCAAATTTATGGCAATGAGCACAATATTAGAAGATCCATGACCTCATCATCAAAGTTCAATTTTACATAACTTAGTTGATTAGTAACCATATTAAATTCATTTAAATGATATGCAACAAACCCACCTTCTAACATCTTCATATTAAATAATTTCTTCATTATAAATACCTTATTGGACACTGAGGGTTTTTCATACAATTTAGCCAATGCATCCATCAAATCCTTCATTGTATTTTCTTTTGAAATATTGAAAGCCACCGATGCTATTAGGCTCAGTCGTATTGTTCCTAGTGCCTTTCTGTCAAGAACCTCCTATTCTTCATCCTTCATGGATGTGAGCTTCTTTTCTATTCCACCCAATGGTAGGAATATATCCTTCTGATATAAATAATATTCCATATGCATCTTCCATAACTAATAGTTTTGGCCATTAAATTTATCGATCCTAAATTTTCCATCTTCTTCCATTGCTCCCACTCGAACCAAGAACCCTCTTTTCCTGCAAGTTACCTTTCTCTCTGATACCAATTGTTAGAAAAATAGGATCGCAGAGAAATAAAATAAAAACAAATGCAGAAATAAAACACAGAAGATACACAATACAACAGAGACACAAATATACGTGGTTCACCCAGTGTGGGCTACATCCATAAGAGAAATTTCCAGGTCCTTCTTTTTTATTATCCAACAAATGAAGGGATACAACCTACAACACACCCACTGTAACTTCCTCTTCTTTCTCTCACAATATCCTTTATCAGAATAAAATATTCACAATGATACATAGCTGCAGTAAATTTCCCTCATAAAAGAAGGTTGTCTTCTAGGGAAAAAAGTCCTAATATAACTTCTACCGTCAGATCTGCGACCTTACAATGAATGATCCAGATTTACTATGAAATTACAATATACATTTACAAGGAATTTTTTCCTTCAGAGGCTTCGCCCCCAAACCCCCGCCAAGGGCCCACTTTCCCCCAGACCCCCTAGTTAGGGAAATGATCCCCCCAGAACCCTAGGGGGGGCAAGTCCCCCCTGCACCCCCCCCTGATGTGGAGGGGTGTACATTATTCTAGGGTGTACATTCTTCATGGGGTATAAAAATGGTTGAAAACAAAGACATATGAAACATGAAGATGATTAGGCTCCACAACCAACACTAGAGAGAAGTAGAGCATCAAGACTATCAGGGGAACATTATGAGGGAGAAGAGGAAGAAGAGACCAGAGTCAGGTTGGATTGATTTGAGAAGAGTTTGGTCAAGTTGACATCAATGGTGTCATAACTATTGGCATCAAAGAATAATGAAACACCGTCAATAGATACTTGTCATGAAAGTCCCAATAAGGAAGAAAATAAGCTATATATTGAGCATAAGACTGAGCCAGAGATGGGAGAGTTCAACTAAAACAAGACATAGGTACCTTTTCATGTAGAGGCCAAGGTGGAAATCAAGCCTTATTCCAGGGAAGTGAATGCTAACATGATGAACCAATGGCTATGATAGATGGAAGTATACTTCAGTGTGCATAAGGTAACTGGAAAACAAAATATTGCTTTTGATCAGTTGAATATTAAAGGCCACGCTTTGATATGGTGGGAGAGCTATCCAGTAAGTAGAGCACTAGGAAATGAGCCACCAAATAGTAATTGGGAAGTGTTCAAGGACATGATCAAATATTAGTTTTATCCAATAGGATATGAGGAACACCAACAAATAGTATGACATTACTTCAGGTATAGGCAAGGACACATAGGGAAGGAGTTCATGACATATTTCAAGAAGAGAGCAATTCAAATGGGAGTCTCTCTCAAAATTCCATACATTTTAGTCAAGTATTTGAGGGAATTGTTACTTCATATTTGTAGACAACTGATGTTATTTATACGTAAGATAATTGATGAGGTCGATATTCAAGCACAATACCTTGAGGGAGACAAGAAGAAGCAACAAAAAATTCCTCACAAGAAAGTAGAACAACAAGAGTAGTAGAGAAAGAGGAAAAAGCAGAAGCATAATGAGAAGAATATCATGGAAAAAAGAAAAGAAGAAACACCTTCCATACAAAAATATAAAGGATGCGATTGAAAGAGAAACACTCGAGAGAACTTTTGGAAATTACACCCTGAGAAGTGCCCCAAATATTTTTAGAAAAGGAAGAAGAAATAATTGATATCAATGGATGTTGAGGAACAAGTGGACAACACATCAGACCTAGAAGGGAATATTGATTGTATTGATATCTAGAAATAGGTGGCATTTGTTGGTTGCAATTATAAGGAGGAGAAGGTGATGATTGAACTTTTTTGCATTAAAATCCACATGAAGAAGAACAAGGTGGATTGTTTTTTCAATCCTAGTTCACAATCCAACTTGATATTTGTGCAATTGGTTGAGAAGCTTGGGATGGAGACTCAATATCATCCACATCCATACCCCATGGGATGGGTAAGGAAAGATGTGGAATTGAAGGTGAGGAAGTAGTGCAAATTTAAGTTTTTCATGAATCAAAACTTTGTTGATGAAGTAGTTGCAGATGTGGTTCCTCTAGACATGTGTGGAGTCATCTTGGGAAGTCCATATTTGTATGTAAGGGATGCCATATTTAGAAGGAGAGAGAACTAGTATAGGCTAGTCAAGGATGGAAAAGCTTATGCTATAAATGAACACCAAAACAAAGCTAAGCTCTCTTTAATCAATGGATTCAGGAAAGAAGGATCATGGGAAGTACAAAGAATTTTTTCTTGAGCTTCCTGAGAGAAGGAAAGAAATAAGAAGAATGTAGAAAGTTGGATATGAAGGCATCCTTGGAAGGATGTAGTTAGGAGAAACTTCAAAAACTACAACAACTGATTGAATCCTACAGGGAAGTGTTTCAAGAGCCTTAGGGGCTGCCACCTAAGAGAGAGGTTGAAAACAAGATTTAGTTGTTTCCAGATTCACCATTGCCTAACATTGGGACATATAGGCAATCCATCATCGAAGCACATGAAGTAAAGAAGCAACTGCAACAGTTGTTGGATAAAAGGAGTCATCAGACCCAATACATCACCATGTGGACCACCCATCATCATGGTGCCAAAGAAAGATGGAATATGGAGAATGTGCATTGACTACCGTGCCTTGGATAAGATCACCATCAAGAATATATATCCTTTTCCAAGGATTGATGACTTGTTGGATCAACTTTAGCAAGCCCAATTATTCAATAAGTTGAACCTCAAATCAGGTTACTGCCAAGTGAGGATCAAAGCAGAAGATGCGTGGAAGACAACATTCAAAACAAGACAAGGTTAGTATGAGTGGTTAGTAATTCCTTTTGGACTATGCAATGCACATACAACGCTTATGAGACTCATGAATGAT
>SNQJ01S0015186.1:27046-38089 GCA_010110895.2 Picea sitchensis
TATCGAAAGTTTGGGTTTTCTGGGCATTCATTAGTTACCCATGAGCCATATACACTCTTTTTCAATTCCAATGACTACCTATTTCACTTCAAAACGTTTTCTTATGTCATTGATTACCAGAATAAAATTCCAAAATGTTTTGAATCACTGTGGGTTTCCAAAATTACCCCCAAACATTTTTTTCACACTGTGGGTTATTAAATTCACCCTTAGATTTCTTTCTTAGCTGGTAGGCACCAAATATGAATTTTATGGGGTTTTCCATCATGTTTGGACACCAAATCCACCTTTTAATTATTTTTATTAATCACGGGTTGACCCACTCCAACCAAGATTTCTGTTTTTACGAATTCTCCTTCTCATTCGTCTGAAAAATCAATTTTGGTCGACTAAATTCCTCCTTATTTCGACCCAGTTCTCTTTAAGTCAGTTTGGATTCTGTGGTCAACTGAAATTTGGTTGACTTTGTTGGGTTTTTATATTCTTTGCAGTGAAATTCTAGTTGATGTGAATTGACTGATGATCGAAGGTAGAGGTGGATTGACAACAGTCAAGGTCGAGGTATCAGAGAGAAGTTCATCTCTGAAGAGTGGTATCATAGATGTGTTATGTTTTGGCGAGTGTATCAAATCTTGATTTACCAATCTTGAATCTGAGAACTAATTTCTAGGTACAATAAGAGTTGTAAGTCATAAATTGTGTTAAAGATCATGGTAAAGAATGGCCACCAGTTCAAGAATAGAGACAGAAAAATTCAAATGGCTAGAATTTTTATCTTTGGAATCTTAAAATGGAAGATCTTCTTATAGATCGAGAAAAATGGACAATGGTCTATCTAGGTACCCAACCAACATGCATGTTTATGGAAGAATGGGAGAAACTCAAAAGAAGAGAAAGAAATATGATTTGACTTTTTCTTGCAGATTCGGTATTGCTGAATGTATCAGGGGAAGATTCGACCAAGAAACTATGGGACAAGTTGGGAAGATTATACCAGTCGAAATCTCTGGTAAATAAGTTGTTTCTCAGAAATAAACTATATCTTTTGAGAATGAGTGATGGCAGTTCAGTGATTGAGCATTTAAATGTGTTTAATACTATGGTAAGCCAATTATCATCTGTGGATATTAATATCACCGAGGAGGAGAAGTGTATCATCCTATTATGTTCTTTTCCAGAATCCTTAGTTAACTTAGTCATGGATATTGGGATTCATAAATACACACTAGAACTAGAGGATGTGGTTGCTTCTTCGCTGTCAAAAGAAATGAGAAGGAAGAACATGGAAGGATTAACCAAATATTCTCTAGTAGTGAGAGGTCGACTGGTAAACAGAGATAAATGAATATTCTATCATAGAAAGTTCAAGTCGAAGGGTAGATATAAATCCATGGTTCAGTCGACACGAAGATGCTATAAATGCGGTAAAGTTGGGCATTATAAAAAGGATTGTAATTCAAAGGAAACATAATATAGTGCTAGATCTGATGGGAAGCAGTCAACTAAGATAAAGACGACACCATATAAGGGAAGTGATGTGTACCTGACGTAGACCAGTACAAAGTCAGATCAAGGTGTTTGGTTGATCGAATCAGGAGCATCTTATCATATGACACCACATAAGGATTGGCTATGTGAATATGAATGATATGATGGGGGTGATGTGTTATTGGGGGACGATTCGACAACCAAAATTTTTAGACGAGGAAGAGTTCGACTAATACTGCAGGATGGGAGGAAAATAACCCTTCCATGTGTGCTACACATTCTAGGTTTGGAAATAAATCTAATATATTTCAATAAGATGAGTGATGTTGGAGTACACACTCTGTTTTAGAAGGATTCATGCAAGATGGTCAGAGGTGCAGTGGTCTTAATGAAAGGATTTCAGATTGGAACCCTATACAAGATTTTAGGTAATGTCGACTCAAATGGATGCAACAACATTGTTTCTCCTAAAATCGAATCGACTACATATCGATTCGACTTGAAGTTGACTCAACTCAACTCGACTTGAGCTAATTCGGTACAAACTAACTCGACAAGACATGATAAAATCGACCTGACCAGACTATGGCACAAGAGGATGGGACACATTAGAGAAAAAATAGTTCGAGCTATGCACAACAAAGGTATGATCAAAGGTTTTCCTGAATGTGGTATGGTCAAAGTATATTTTTTTGAACGTTGCATATACGGAAAACAAACTCGGGTGAGGTTCCCATCTGGAGCGACAAGGGAAAATGAGATTCTAGAACTAGTTCATAGTGATGTTTTTGGTCCAGTTATAATTCCTTCACTTGGTGGATCCCTATATTATGTCTCCTTCATAGATGATTTTTCCAAGAAGACATGGATATATTTCCTGAGGAAGAAATCAAAGGTTTTCAAGAGATTTAAGGAGTTTAAAGCTCTTGTGGAAAACCAAATAGAGAAAATGATTAAAGTGCTGAGAACTAACAATGGTGGTGAATTTTGTGGAAAATAATTTAATTAGTTATGTAAGTAGTGTGACATAGCATGCAAAAATAACACACAATATACATCACAAAAAATGGAGTTTCCAAGAGAATGAACAGAACGTTGATGGATAAGGAAAGGAGCATGGTAAGTGGTGTTGGGCTCGCACACAAATTTTGGGTGGAGGCAGTCGACACTGCAAGATATCTGGTGAATATGTTTCCTTCATCGGTGCTATTCGACATGAATCCACATGAGATATGGTCAGATAATAATCCTTCGGTTGCACATCTCAAAGTATTTGGCTATGATGCATTTGTGCATGTTCCCAAGGAAAAGAGGAGCAAGATGGAAAAGAAGGAAGTCAAATGTATTTTCATTGGATATAAATAAGGAATGAAAGGATATAAGCTCTGAGCTCCTGTGTCAAGGAGAACAATGTACAGTACATATGTGGTCTTTAGAGAATTCAAAGGTAATTTTGAGCCTGAAGAAGTTGTTCAGACAAAGAATAATCCTAATATGGTGTGGTTTGAGCTGAGGAAGGAAGAAGATGATTCAGATGAGTCAACTAAATTTGAGGAAGAGGTGGAACAATGGAATCTGGTGGTAAGGAGGCCAGAAAGAATAAGAAAACAATTCGAAATGTATATACTTCCTGAATTTCGTTCCACATTCGTGCTAACTTCCATCGATGATGAGCCCAAGTTGGTTGGTGAGGTAGTCGAATCAGTGGAGGGAAAACTTTGGAAGGACACCATGGTCAAAGAGATGGAATCCTTGCACAATAATGAGACATGGGATTATGTCAAGTTACCTAGTGGAAGAAATCCCATCGGTAGAAAATGGGTATTGAATAAGAAGATGAATGTCGCATGACAGGTTGAGAAGTTCAAAGCTTGAATGGCAGTGAAAGGTTATTCCCATGTCGAGGGATTCGACTTCGGTGAGATTTTTTCCCCTATTGAAAAAATAACTTCCATTAGAGTACTAATGTGTCTGGTTACATCATTCGATCTGAAAATAAAACAGATGGATGTGAATACAATATTCCTACATGGGGACCTAGTGGAAGAAATCTACATGAAATAGTTTGAAGGATTTATAGTAAAGGGAAAGCAAGAGTTGGTGTGAAAACTGAAAAGATCCCTTTATGGTCTAAATTAATCTTCGAGGAGGTGGTACCATAATTTCGACACATACATCCTTAGTTTGGGATTTGTGAGAAGGAAAGATGATCACTGCATATATTCCAAGGAAGAAGGTGGGCGTTTCATATATGTATATTTGTATGTCAATGACATGTTGCTGATTGGAAACAACATGGATGCAATAAAGGAGGTGAAGAAGAAGCCATCCTCCAAGTTTGACATGAAGGATCTCGGTGTAGCTAAATTCATTCTAAGAATGGAGATTAAGAGAGATAGAGCCGCTAGAAATATTTGGTTGAATCAAACAAAGTATATTGAAACAATTCTGAAATGGTTCAACATGAAGGATTGAAAAACAGTGAAGGTGCCAATTCCTATGGGAGAAAGGCTTACTGCTGAATAATGTCCAAATATAAGGAATAAATAGAGGGCATGACGCGTGTTTCCTATGCAAGTGTTGTTGGTAGTCTAATGTATGCGATGGTTTGCACTTGACTAGACATTGCCCATGCAGTGGGAGTGTTGAGAAAGTACATCTTGACACTTGGAAAGGAGAAGTGGACTGTTGTCAAGAGAGTATTCAGGTATGTGTGTGGCATGAAGGACTATGCTATATGCTACCAAGGAAGACCTGGAGGTGATAGTGGTAAATTAAATGTACATAGATTTTTCAACGTCGACTGGGCTGGAGATATGGATCAATGGAGGTCGACCAATGGATATGTCTTCAAAATGTTCGATGGAGCAATAAGTTGGATGAGTAAGCGATAGGCGGTCATAGCCTTGTCAACAACAAAAGCTGAATACATGATGGCCACTCATGGAAGCAAAGAAGTGGTATCGCTATGAAGGTTATGTTAAGGAATCATGTTTGAGAAGAGAGCTATGAAGGTAGGTTCTGATAGTCAAAGTGAAATATTTCTAGCAAAGAACCCGACTTATCATTCGAATACTAAGCACATTGATGTACAATACCATTTTGTAAGAGACATGGTGGAAATTAACAAGGTGCTACTGGAGAAAGTAGACACGTTGGAAAACATAGCATACTCGTTGACCAAGTCTATGAGTGCTCTGATGTTCTCTTGGTGCAAAGAGGTAATGGGTATTGCGGCCATGGGTATGTGAATGAAATTTCAAGAATCTCCTATTTCAACAAAGAAGACAACAAGTGTGAGAATGTTGAGTTGTTATATTCTTTGTAGTGAAAGTCTAGTCGAGGTGAATCGATTGATGGTTGAAGGTCGAGGTGGATCGACAATAGTCAAGGTCGAGGTGATCGACAACAAGTCGAAGGTTGAGGTAGTCGACCAGGTAAATTTGAAGTCGAAGATATCAATGAAAGGTCAACCAACAAGAGGTCTAAGTGTGGGCATGAGACGACTAACTATAGACCAAATGAAGGCCGAATAGTAGTCAACTAGTAATATGAATTGGAGTCGACTGTAACATAATCTTGAGATTTGTGGGATTTGTAGCCAATGATGTGCATGGATCTGTAACCATTTTTGGGTTCCAATTATTTATGGTTTTTTCTATTGTAAAGCCTATAAATAGGAGTGTTGTAAGGCCATAAAGGCTAATGCAAAATATGCTGGTGCATGAGTAAATCGTAGGTTGTTGGTCATGTATATGTAAGACAAACTGGTTACAGGGTTGTTCTTGAAGATGCAAGAGGGTATGATGTCGATTGTGTCTTAGGTGTGGACCAAGGTTAGACATGTAACCTTTAATTCAGATTGAATAAGACAACAAGAGAGCATAATGCTCAAGGAGTGTTCGTTTTCCTGGTTTGGGTTTCCAGGGTAAAATCTCTGTGTACTATGTGATTTATTTTTCATTTAAGTTCTTGATTAAATTATTCTTCTCTTGTGCTAGGTTTAGTGTGGAAGTGTCTGCCATTTCCTAACAGACTCGACTTGGTCGACTTATTGTGCCTCCGAATCAACTTGTATTCCTTCCAACTTCTTTTCCAACTTGACTTGTGTTCCTTCTGGCTCATTCTCCAACTCGTGTTCTGGGTAGTGGACGTCATTTATATTTGGGCCAACTTGACTTGCGACTTGAGTGGTCGAGTATTTTCCCGTCAATAAAGAGAAAAAGTTATATTTGTTATAGATATTTCTGTGTTGGTGAAATGGTGAGATATAAGCCTCCCTTTTATGGATTAGTAACAACACTTGATTAAGGAACCTCCTCCATTTTCCTTGTTTCCATTTGGATTTCATAAGGAAGACTAAGGGTACTTGTGGAAGTTAATAGGATATAAAAACCTAGGTTATCATTCCCACCTCCCTTCAATCTAGCCTCATGGAGTGATTCAAATTATCGTTTATGTGAAAATAATTTGTGTGACCAACATTCGACACTTAAACACCATTCATTCAACAAGTTAATTGCATAGTGAAGCTTCTTCGGGATGAGTTAACTACAGAGTGAATCTTCATCAGGAAAATCATTGAGTTCAAAGTGTTGTTGGGTTTTCATGCTAAGTTCCAAATAGTTGACTTCCAAGGAAAGTATCCTCCTCCTTTTCATCATTTCATAACCTCTTTTACTAACTTTGTAAGAGGTAATCAAGATGAGAAAATCCATTAAATTTAACAAGACAAAATAATGTTTCTTAAACAAATTGTAGGCTTTAATGGATGAGAACTCAAGTTAACTATATTGCATGATACAAGAATCTCTCATTCATTCCAAGATTCTTATAACACCCTTGCTTCGAAGTTAACTATATCGCATGAGACAAGAATCTCTCATTCATTTCAAGATTCTTATAACGCCCTTGCTTCCATTTGGATGATAATCATCACTTAGACTTGTGCATGATATCGAAAATAAATAAAGAGACCAATTCATATGATTTAAAACCAATTAATATTTTAATAAATGTGAACCCATGGATTTTCTACTTGCAAATGCATAACTACCTCACTCAATCTCTCAGAATGTTGTTCCATCAAAATAATAGCTTAAAATAAAAAAGCATTTTTCTAACACTTCTTTCTACTTTTCATAAAACACATACTGAAAAATATCTTGTATCTTGTTGACGAGGAATTTTTTAAATTGCATTTTCATTCTTGTGTGGCTTGAATCTAATTTTTTTTAGTTCCATCATAATCGAGACCCCAAAAACATTCCTCTATCCCCTTTTCAACATTCCCAGACTCAATCTCTCATACCATGAGAATATGCACAAACATACCCCAAATGCTAAAGATTGATCCTTGCGTGAAGTGTTCCTTCTGTAAATTTGACAATTCTGTATGGAAAAATCACGTGTCATATATGATTTGGTCCACCTTATTGAATGTGCTCCCATTCATCATATAAGAATCATTGCAATATACTTAAGGTTGTCCCATACACTAATTGAGGAAAAAGAGAAACACAACTAAAAGTTCACCATTGTGAATCAACTTACATAAGTGATCATTGGTGATAAGAAATCATTGGTGATAAGAAATGGTTCAATTAATTATTAATGAGGACCAAGGTGATATCTCTATTCTTGTGATCCAAATGTCTCCCACCTTCCCCTTTCACCTACCATTCCTCCTCTTTAAACTAGGCATTCAAATCTAAAAGGAATTGATATTTGAAAATAAACCTACAATACTCCTGTGTGTGAATTCACCCTCCCATATACCTGCAACATCATCATCAAACCCTCATATGCATTACTTGTATTCTCTTCACGTACCAGATTAATTCGAATCTCACTCCTTGTTTAGTGAATCTCATGATAATGATGCTTAGACATCTTCCACAATACATGGCATTTAAACGTATTAAATTAATTTCAAATATTATTAAATTACAATTAAATAACCATATAAGGAAAACAAGCACAAACATCATTTCAATTATCTTCATGTATGAAGTAGAAACATAAAATTCATAATAAGGTATAGAATTGATTACTATTTCTCCTTACACTAAACATCAAACAACCTACATCCTTAACATCTAAGGAGTAAGCAATCCATCAAATATTAAAATAAATTAACTAAAGTTAAAAGAACTCTTTAATTCAAAAGAAAATTGAAAGTTTGTAATCATTATCATTAAAAATAATTGATAAGAATAAAAAACTTATTCAATAAAATTTAACAAATAAGAAAAAACCATACCTTAAAACTTAAGATTAGTTAAGAACCTCGAAAACACTTCAATATAAAAAGTCTCTAAATCCTAAAATTTAAGATCAATTAAGAACCAAAAACTTCAATATTATTTTATGTTATTTGTTTAACAACTAAATTATTTTTTACATGTTGGTGATAAGGTTAGAAGGGTAGACAACCCCTAGGATAGAGGTCCACCTCCAGGACACCTCACCCCTTGCTAAGTCATAAGTTTATGGTATATCTGGCTCGAGGGCTACTGGATATACTCTTGGGTTATTACCCATGGTTTACAAAACAATTAAATTATTTTTATATAAAATAACTTAAAATAAAAGTCAATAAACCTTGAACTAATATTACCACCAACACAGATCCATTTTGACTCCATATCTATTATGAGTGGAGATGAATCAATTTCCTTGAGGTGCAAACATTTCCTCAAGTTTTCACTCAAAACAAGGTTTGTATATGGAGGGATTCAATCTCTCTTAATGCATGATATATCTAAATCCAGAGTTGACATAGATCTATGTTGATGTGTATGTGCACGAGCGCTAGAGAATGCACCACATGTCAAATCCATGTTACACTCCATGTTAAGCACGAAATAAATTATAAATGAAAAACACACAATTGAAATGTTTTCACCATAATTTTTTTTTTACTTTCAATTGGTTTATATATGTAGAGTTGATATTGAAATATTTTACTTTAGCTCCAAATTGAATTTTTTTTGTTACTAATTTTTTTTTTTTTTAATTCCAAGTGTCAACTCCATATTAAGCATTGAAAGAGTTACACATCTCTATATATAAATTTGATATAAAATTATTTTACTTAAGGTGAACACTGAAATATTTTATTTATGTCAACATTGAAACAGTTTTTTGATTATTAATATTTTTTTTTCCTAAATTTCACATGTCAAATTCATGTTGTTATTATCAAATAAATATTCTATTCCATAAAACTTCATGTTATTATTATCAAATAAATATTCTATTCCATAAAACTATTAAAATATAAATTATATAAATGTCAATATTAATCCTCATATATTACAATATATTAGCTTTTAGAAAAAAAGACTCTCATTTATTCATATAAGGCAACCTTTTTCTTATCATTCATGATATGTAGTAAAATTTGTTCTGAGCGTAAATACATGCCTTGACGAACTTATAAAAAAGGATTCTCACTTGTTTGTATAATTTTTTTTTTTCTCAATATCATGAAATGGTGGAATGAAAATGTTTTATAACATTTATCACTTGGGTGGTGAATATTATCTTTTTGGTGGTGAATATTATCCTCAGTAGTGGTGAATATTATATCTGTGATGAATATATACCAGGGGAAAATTTATCTTTGCGACTTAATATTGGCTCTTGGGTGGTGAATACATACCACATGAATATTTGTGTGTATAGTGCATACATACTACGGTGAATTCATGTTGTGAATACATATTAATAGAAATAAAACAATAATATATTGATGCAATGAATACATTATGAGTGTTTATGATGAACTCGATCTATGGTGAATTTGATTTATTGTGATTAAATCTCATTAGTGACTATTCAAACCCTACCTTGAATAATTCGCCACTAATACCTAAATCTAACAAAGGAAGGATTAATAAAGTAACCACATATAGTGTGCATGGATACATGGAATCATTAGATAAATGTAGAGAAGAGAGAGGAGACAAACATCAAAGTGAGTTAGAAGAAATTCTTGATAATAAATTTAGATTCTTAAAATATGACATTCAAAGATATATAGACAATAAACTATTAGGGTTTGAGACTCAGAGGAAGAAAATGAAGGATAGATTATAAGAAATAGAAAAGCGAGACCAAGAAACCACTCAAGGTAGGAAGTGTCAGTGCTTCATGGAAACCTGTACAGGAGACCTAGCTAAAGCATACATAAACAAAACTTATCAAGAAAAGGAAGAGAGATACAACATGAAGAATGAGAATCAATCTATATTATGATCTTATCAATGAGTGAGTGATATTCACTCATATAGGCAATGACATCCTATAATTAGGAATGCATGCATAATAGTAACGGTCTAAGATTCGAAAGTCTAAAATAGAACTAGTCAATTAACTCTCACTGAACTAGTGTGCCGAAAATAAAAATGAGGAAAGAGGGAAAACCACGTGGGAACAAAACCCCCCCTCAAAAGACGATGTATCAAAAAAAGAAAATGGCAGCTGCTAGGCAACTCTATTATTCACTGCAAGACGATCCTGCAAAGTATGAAACTTCTTCTCACTGAAATTCTTCGTGAATATGTAGAAATATTTATGGATCTGATGAAGTCCTTTGGAAACCTGTCTGGCCTCATACCTCTTGATCCTGTGGGCCCATCTTCACCTGGAAATATTCCTTTCTGGTGGAAGTGGAACCAGATTCCAAGTATGGTTCTATAGGAGTGAGTCATACTCCTTCTGCATGGCTTCTTTCCATAATGGATTTCCCACAGCCCTATTGTAGTTCTGTGGATCAATAGATTGGACCATATAGCAATGCATGGTCATCGCAGGTTCTGAAGATGAAAATACATGAGAAGTCTCCTCATGATGAGACTGATTCCTCCTCGAATCCAATGGATTCCTTGGAAGGTTTCCTACTACCTGAAGTGTGAACAGTGCCTTCTTGGGCATCTGCTGAAGCTTCAACGCTTGCTTCTTATCTGGCTATACTACCTACTTATTTCCATGTACATAATATGAGTGTATGGAATCATCTATGATGTCTGAAACTGATGGAAGCACAAGAGTATATGCATGTTGCACTGGAGGTGCATGCAAAGTACTCTCCTTATGTGTAAGTAGAAAAGATGAGACATCGTCAGAAAACTTAGTGAATTTATATAACCTTGACTTGTGATCCACCTCACCAATTGCAATAATGGAATTGTCATGCATGTCAATTATCGAATCTGAATCTGATGTAAATTCAACCTTGTTACTTTTCTAAGTGATCTGATAAACTGAGAGCAGATTCATAGAAAGATTTGGAACATACAAAACATTCTCAAAACTGCCATTGTGTAGTTCCACTGTCCCTTCTCCTGCTACTGCTACTGGAGTATCATCCCCCATGAGAATAGGGGGTCTTGATTATGGAGTCAAAGAAGAGAAAACTTCCTCTTTCGCTGCTATATGATGGGATGCACCATAATCTATAATCCATGAATCAGATGAGGAATTAATTGCAACCAGAGCATGATGATTACCTTTCTTAGGAGCAAGATCTTCTTCCTTCTGCTTCTTGAC
>SNQJ01S0015186.1:38099-50027 GCA_010110895.2 Picea sitchensis
GGATGACCCTTTTCCATCATGCATGGTGAGTGCATGTGCTTTGGGATCTTTCATGAGGCCCATCTGTATGAGTTTTGTCTGCTCTTGTGTAAGAGACTCAATGAATTGAGGCAACATAGGCATTTTCCAATTTGTTCCAAAAAGACATTTGCCAGAATGGAAATTGGATACATATACAACGTATTCTGGTCCTAACTTGGCCAAGATTGTTAGAATAAGTTGTTTTTCTTGTGTAGACTTATCAATACCACATTCACCCAAGCTCAATTGCAAAGATTTAAATTTAGTAAAAAAATATTGTATATTATCAAAACTTTTAGGGTCTAAGGTATTCAACTCTACCTCAAGCATATGACCTCGCATCTCATCCTACTTTCCAAAGAGTCCTTCCAAGGTGGTCCAGATCTCATTTGGAGTCTTGCATGCGACAACATGAAACAATAGATCAGTGGAGATTAACTCAAGAAGTAGTTCTGTGGCCTCATCCTTACGATTCTCCCATCTCATCTTCCCAATCGCTGATGTAGGTTATGTTTCTGTCGCCATTGTCAAATTATATAGTCCTTTCCTTCTGAGTTGGAATTCTGCCTTGGGTTTCCAATCAAAATAATTTTATGGTGTGAGGACTACCACCAATTTTTATTGTATAATAATTGTCCTATCCATCTCTCCCACTGTTTCTAAGAACCCCTAAATATTTACTCTCAATCCGCAAGTGAAAAAATAAGAAATCACGACAGAAAGGGCACTTTAAGTGAAAATTCGTATCAGTTTCAAAAGACGATCTTCCAACTTACTTTTGGAGGAAACAATGAGGAATCTCGCCAAATGATTGAAAACCCACTTGCAGAATGGGTTGATTTACTTCTCAAGTGAGTTGTTTCCTCAAAAACTTAATATTTTGGGAGCAATCACTGCAGAAAGGTACGACCATGGATTCATATCAGTTTCAAGAGGCTATCTTCCGGCTTACTTTCTGAGAAAACGGTGAGGAATCTCGCTAAACGGTTGAAAACCCACTTGTAGAATGGGTCTATTTACTTCTCAGACAAGCCTTTTTCTCAAAAACTTAATATTTTGGGAGCAATCACTGTAGAAAGGTACAAGTATAGATTCATATCAATTTCAGGAGGCTATCTTCCAGCTTACTTTCTAAGCAAACAGTGAGGAATATCGCCAAACGATTGAAAACCCACTCGTAGAATGGGTCGATTTACGTCCCTTGTGGGTTGTTTCCTCAAAAAATTAATATTTTTGGAGAAATCACTGCTGAAAGGTACGACCACGGGTTTAGCTCGCCAAAACTCTGATTTTCCTTATTCTTTGGCTTGTCTGGCTTGCTCCAAGCAGCGTAGCTCTGATACCATGTCAATGTTTCATAGAAACCTGCACAAGAGACCTAGCTAAATAATACACAAACAAATCTTATCAAGAAAAGGAAGAGAGATACAACATGAAGAATGCAAATCGATGTATATTATGATCTTATCAATGAGTGAGTGATCTTCACTCATATAGGAAATGACATCCTATAATTAGGAATGCATGCATAATAGTGATGGTCTAAGATTAGAAAGTCTAAAATAGAACTATTTAGTTAACTCCCATTGAACTAGTGTTACTCCTACTGAACTAGTGTGCCAAAAATAGAAATTTCTCCAATAGGAAGAAGAGGTAGAAGAAAATCATAATCTTAGAGACAAGCTAAATAGTGTGTAACATCCTTATTCCCCCCCAACTTGTAATTAATCATTAATCATGATTACTATTCTATGACATGGGAACAATGTAAATGTATTATTGTTTAAATTTCCAATAACTGACTATGGGGGTGAAGCCTTGAAGTACTGGCCATGATATCACTAGACAAAAGAAAAGGAAAACTATAGAGATAGTCCATCATGTCAAATGACCCCAAAATTTCCCTTGTTGGGGAAAATAAACCTCCTTTGGTTCCCAAGGAGGAATCAATTAATGAATAAAGGACCGATGGTTGAACCATCAACCACCTACATGAATGGAAGTATGGTATGACTGAAGAATGTCAACCCGAAGTACCACATGGTCTAGCAAACCAGGCTGACCTGAATTTCCTTATGATAGAAGGAACATGATAAAAAAGAAGAACCTTCTCAAGGAGGGTGTGTGTGCAAGGGGATAGACCCATGAAAACAGTTGAGAAGAGGAGGGCGCCTGAGGATTTGCATAGAATAGGAGACACCAGATGAGAGAGCGCATGAGGCTCTCCTATGGAAAAATTGCAGAGAACAAGACCTTAGCAGAAGACCACGAGCTTCATGTCGTGGAAGCATTTGATAAACCTCGCAGGGTTGTTGTGACAGAGAGAGAGTCTCTGAGAAATGGAGGAGATTCTTTAGTGATATCATGGCTTGGCATGGGGGTGGCCAGAGTGCTAAGATTGAATGCCTCCGAGCCTACGATTGGGTGGAAAGGCGCACACCCACAATCATTTAGTTGGCTGTAATTTGAAATAGATAAGTATTCTCATACCCTGTATAATTGAGATGTAACTGTAAAACAAAGTTGGATATCCTGTGAATGTTTCATGGATGTTTATGTTTGCTCGATGGTTAGACTGTGTTCCTTTATCTTTTTCTTTATTGTGTATTTAATCAAGTAAGGAACTATATGGTTTGTACATGTAAAGGCTCAAGCCTTGTAGTGGCTCAAGTTCAAGCAAATGAACTGTGAGTCCGTCGACCTTGGGCACAGTTTCATGTATGCATTTTGACACTTCTAATTATTTTGAATCTCCTGGAAAAAGGAGTCTGTTAAGCTCAGGAGAGGTAGTGCATGTATGCACAGAGTCTCTGCAAGGAGGGAAGAGACCAAGAACCTCTTAAGTTCCAGAGTTTGGTGAACGAGCACAAGGGGTGTGTGATAGGTTCTTCTAGGTCTCAAACTCACGAGAAAGAGCACAAAGCGTGCATTCATGCCTAAGTCCTTTAGAGAAGATGAAGCTCAGGAAGGATAGTGAGATTTAAATATTGAAAGGGAGGATCATTTCGTTTGGAAGACGAGCGGATGAGATTTGTTCAGGAGGAGCCAAGGTTCGTCACGGCCGTTGGATTTGAAGAAGGAGCACGGGTATTAATCCCCCCGACTCCTTCAGTCTTCACAAGTTCAACGAATTTTTTGTATTGACGAGGGCACGTGTCACCCCTCCCCTCACTACGTGTTATCCCTTGGTACATGTCTGAATGACCATATGAATGGTGGAGTCTGGGACTTCGACACTCCAGAAGAGTTGGGGTGTAGTATCGTAGAAAGGCCCGAAGGCTAAAGCCACATGGCAGGCTCATGGGAGTTCAAGATATAGGAACTCCGGGAGATTGGGGTCATTAGACCGTATAATCCCAAAAGTGTCGAACTTATACCGTAAGCATATGCATTAATGTGGAGGGAGATCCGTCGTCGGATTATTAGTGGATGGATTTCCGCCACAGATTTAGGAGTGTTGGAAGCTCCGAGATCTTGGAGAACTCAGGATGATATGTATGATTCAGATCCATATAGATGCCATGTGGCCCTTGACCAATAATTTCCTTAAGGACTGTGGAAGGGAATTTCTTCCAATCCTGAGCTCAATTTTGAGTGTGAAGACAATGGTTGGAAAGCTCTGAATGAGCAGAACGTGATGGAGATCCCAGAAAGAGGATGTGACATGGTTTAGGGAAAACAAAATTTTATGCCCCATCCCTTAAAAATTCCAACTAAGGGGTTGGGTGTGTTAGAGTGTGGAACTAAATTGGATATCCAACCTATCAAAGAGGAAATGGACAAGTTCATGGAGTTAGATAATTAGTGTAACAAAAGAGCCTTAAACCTCATAATATTTGGTATAAAATAAAAGAAATATGAGGACACATTAACAATATTCAAGGAAGAACTAAAAAATAAATCACAAATTGAAACAACTAGCCTTATAGAAGAAAAAAGGTTGGGAAAAATAATTGAACATAAAGATAGGTTGATTTCGGTTATGGTAAGCTCTAATGCCCATAAATATGACATACTCCATAAAAATTAGAGATTAAAAGGGTCTAGCATATTTATAAATGAATACATCATTCCATAATATCAAGGCAAATTATGGAAGGACGTTCAAAAGGTAAAGGAAGTCAAAAAAGAAGGAAAATGAGCAATAATTAGGAATTATAAAGCTATTCTTAGGGATAGATACCAAAAGGATAATAATAAATAGCAATTTGAGACACTTCAGATCCTCTCTTGGAACTATTCAGGCTTTCCCTAGAAGAAAATTCCTCTATTAAGTTGGATCCAAAGTGAAATTGATATTGTATCTCTGGTTGAAACTTGGGAGCATGAGGCTAAGGTCCCTAACATAGAAGGATTTATATTGTGGTCGGCATGAAACAAGAAATCATTCCGTAGAGGGGTTGGAGGCATAACTTAATACATAAGAACAAACATATCTCCTCACATTCGTCTTCATAAGAAATACCCTCTCAATTAGTTCATTTGGGTGGAGATTTAAGATATTAATGCTAAACAAATTTATATAGAATTTTTTTATTTCACACTTATTGATTCAACCTTTTATACAAAAAAGAAGTCTAGATAAAAATTGTTCCTATAAAAGATTAGAACAGGAAGTTTACAGCCTGAGAAATAAAGGTAGTATCCTGATACTATGAGACTTTAATGCTAGAACCACAACTAATCAAGCTATTATCTTAAGAAATTATTTGAACCCTAATCGTCTATGGCTAGATGGGGACCTTATTTTAGGTAATAGATACAAGATAAATTCAGAAGGCTTGATTGAGAATTTGTATGGTATTGAACTAATCAATCTTTGTAGTTCTCAAGATCTAATCATTTGCAATGGTCTAATGATGTGGACAAAATCTAACCAAATGACTTGTATCCATGGGTTGGGTATCAGTGTTGTGATATGTCATTTTAGATCATATCACTATTTACAACCAAATAGTAATTTTTTACCTTTTAAACGACCATGAGCCTGTCTCTAATCATAGACCTTTAACCCTATCTCTAAACTTTATCCTACATAAAAACCTTCTTGAAGATAGCTCTGATAACCAAAGACACTTTATTTTTGACAAAAATAAAGTTGATCTATTCTTAAAGGTCTTAAACACTAAAATAAATCTTCTATCATATAAGAACAATATTGAAGACATCTATCATAATTTTACAACAACCCTCTCTACCTCCATACAAAAATTCCCTATCAAAGTGTTGTGTAAAAAGAAGAATAGAATTTCCAAACCTTGGTATGAAAAGGGGTTTGAACTTGCTAGAAAATCCATTCGGGATGCCTCTAATGAGTCCTTGAAATTCTATAAGATTAATATATACAAAGCTCCAAATAAAAGGAAAAAAAATACACTAGATAAATAAAAAGAAAGAGAGTTTTTCACGCCTATCTAAGCTAGATCTAAAGAATTTTTGGAGGCAAATTTTAACTCGTAAAACTAAAGAAAATGATATGATTCCCTTGACATAATGGAATTCCTACCTTAAAAATATTTATGAATCCTGTAATGTCCTCGACAACATTCCAAAAGTTTCTACAAAAGATGAAGTGTTTTCTATAGATTACATAAAGTTTGGGGTTAAGAGACTCGCAAACGAGAAAGATAAGGACGTCAAAGTCTACCAAGTTGAAATATTAAAAATTGGAGGGCCTAGTCTGATCCCTCACATACACAAGCTCTTCGATTTAGCACTCAAGCAGGGATTCCGTAAACCCTGGACTCAAATCCTTATTGTACCTACTTTTAAAAGTGGGAATAAAATCAATCCCTCTAATTATAGGACCATTATGATTAGTCCCATTTTAGGGAAGCTATATGGAATTATTTTGGAAAATAAGATAAGAATCTGGATAGAAATCCATGGAAAAAGAGATAAAGGAGAGGCCAATTTTATAGGTTATCATTCGACTATGGACCACCTTTTCATGCTTAGGATCATTGCAGAGGAGTGTTGCAACAATAAAACCAATATCCTTTGTTGTTTCGTTGACTTTAGGAAATCTTTTGAAGTTGTTCTTAGGACCAACCTTTGGAATAAGTTATAAGAGATAAAAGGTCCCTCTGGGCTAAGAGATGTTGTGGTAAGGTTGTATGATAACGTTATTGCAAAGTTTAGGATCACTGAGGGTTGGTCAGAAGAAATTGAATGCAATATATGAGTCAAGTAAGGTTTTCCCCTTTCCCCTACTAGTTTTGGCATTTTCATTGACAAGTTGGAAGCTTGTCTAGAAGCTACATGTTGCTTTGGACCAACTCTTGCTAGTATAGTCATCATCCTTCTTCTCTATGTCAATGATATTTTTCTTATGGTAAGGAATCCCTATGAACTTAGTAAGCATCTTAGCATCCTCAAGGGCTTCTGCTCTAGTACAAGAATGACTGTGAACACTGACAAAATGAAGGTTATGATAATTATATCCAACAAGATCACCTATGATACTTTTGTATATGGAAAAAATACCTCCGAACAAGTGTCTTCATACAAATATATTAGAATTGATATTTATCACAAGATCAATTGGAACTATAGCATTGAGCAAATGATAAATGGAGGGTGGAAATATTATTATGGGCTTGAAATAATTGTAAATTAGCATACTTTTTGCTATGAGATAATAAAAAGATCATCTTTGACACTCTTGTTACTCATGTTATCTTGTATGGATGTGAATTTTGGAGATGCAATATCTCTTGAGAATTTTGGAGAAATATATAATATATCCAAAATACTTTTATAACTTATAATCTCAAAATTGAAGGTAATGCACCACAAGAGGCTCCCCAAAATTGTTGTAGACTCTAGCCAAAATCACCAACGGCTCAAGCGTGGATGGCATAATGATGCCAAAGTCTTCGATAAATCATTGAGGAATAAAAGAATAAGTTATTTTAATACCAATGATATTAAAAATATTGTTCAAGCTAAATTTAAGGAGAATCTGTGTTGCAATAAGGAATTAGAGGATAAAAGAAAATTAAGATATTATAAGGGGATGGTTAACTCTAATATTGAAGATCAAAATTATCTCTCAAAATAAAATTAAGATATTATAAGGAGATGGTTAACCCTAACCTTGAAGATCAAAAGTATCTCTTTGTTTTGAAAGAGAATCAATATTACTAAAATTAAAACAAATTATCATGAACTACACAACTAGAGTGGGCATTGGACAATCCCCAAAACACCATGGTATGAAAGAATATGTCCCCTTTGTGACATCATGTAACAATCGAAATCAATTAATTTTTATCAGGGTGGGTGAAGTAATTAATGGGGGGATAAGGCTGGTGGGGAATGAATAGGAGGATAAGGTTGTTGGGAAATTAATGAGGGGGATTTGAGAGAGGAGGATAAGGAAGAGAGGAGGGGACTTGGAGAGGGATCTCATTTTGCATTGGAAAATTCCGCAAGAGGTGAAGGAGGAGGAGGAAAATTGGGAGAACAAATAATTTTGGAAACTCTCATAGGGCACTGTTGTTGCTGGGAATTTTGGGCTCGAGAGCCAGGAAACCACAAGGATTCCTAGAGATAGGGATCCGAAGAGGCTATTCCTAGTTGGTTGGGAGGTTAATATTCAGTTTGGACAGTTGGACAGGATCATCAACAACCAAGAAATGGGATAAATCAACTAAGCTACAGGTTGAGGTAGATACTTTATGCATTTTACTAGTGATCTGTTGTCATTATATTTCTATTGATTATTATGCTGTTGTTATTATGATGTTATTATGATGTTGTTAGTATTTTTTTATGTTGTTAGTATGTTGTTGTTATTATGTTGTTAGTATGATGTTGTTATTATCAAGTTGTTGATTATCATGCTACTATTGTTATTAGCTTGTTGGTGATTATCATGCTACTGTTGATTATTATGCTGGTATAAAGAAAATAAAAGAAAAAGAAAACAATGAACTAAATTGAAATTAAGGTCTTATAAATGGTATCAGAGCTCGGTTTCAAAACTGAAACCTGGGCTTGACCACCCACATAATTGTACAATCTATCCCCAAACCCCTAACCTACATCCTAAAAACCATTTATTTACAGAGCATAAAACCTATAAAGACTACCTAGACAATCTCGAAAACCTAAACAAACAGTCTTCCTGTAGACTGTTTACAGATTCCTAAAGGAGCTTTCCAAGTCCAAATTATAACTAATAAAGGGAGGAGGAGAATTTCTAAAATCATGTACTTTAGAATGACATAACTAAAATCTGTTTCTATATGTGCACAACGACTCTAAAAAATATGCTATGAACTGGCCACCGTGAGAATAGAACTAGTGACCTCCAATGGGTGTACCAAAACCTACCAGATCTGAACTCGGCCATAGAGGTAGGGCATACACTCAAACACCAGGTCACAAAGAGGTGAGTCCATAGGCTTGTTAATCATTGTGCACATCGCCAAGAAGTGAGCCAAGGGAAGAGCCCACATGGGCATAGAGTGCACTATGCATAACTCTAAGTGAAAAGATCCTCACAAGAGACAATCCATAAGGAGAAATCCCATGAGGACGTAAGCCCTCCATGTCGGTGTAGTCTGCCTCCTGCCCATCGTAAAGGTGATAGAAACCCCCCTCTTATTAGCTTCGATTGTAGAGATGATCTACCATACCCTACATGCAGTCGGCCATGGAGCCAAGGATGCGCCCTTGAAGCCAGTCTAGTAACCCTTAGTTTCTTGCAGAGAAAGAGGGAGTGGCTAGAGTGTGAATGTTAGAGTGAAGGAAAGGAGGGTAGGGTTTCATTTTGTTTTGTTTTGTTTTGTTTCGAGATTGAGTGAGAGGACACGTGGGCCTCATGTAGGATCTATGTAGGATCTATGTCGACTACCAAGCTCCTCATGTGTCCTTCTCCACTTTAATTTAATGTTCATTTATTTTGTTTTAATTTATAAATAAATTTTAATTTAATGTTCATTTATTTTGTTTTAATTTATAACAAATTTAAATAATTTTAAATTTTATAAACTATTTTAGTTTACAAAAATTATTTATTTTAATTATATATATATATATATATATATATATATATATTTGTATTGGGAATCAACAACTCCGTGGTTCTCGCATTCAGAGTGACACACAAAATGATCCCCTCACGGCTACCACTATAACCCCAAAGTAACCACCTAGCCCGCAAGAATGGCTCACGAGTAAATCCAGGTGAGAATCAAACATGAGATTCATTTTACAAATTTCCTTCCATTTGTTCATGACTAGCTAACTGGCCTATAATTTCAAGGGATTTATTTTAATTATATTAAATTCAAGTAATAAAAATAATATAATATTAAAGTATCGCATTTAATGTTATTATAAAATAAAATAATAAATAAAAAATCCATTTCAACATTTATTTTATATATACAAAATCGTGAATAAATCAATTTAATATATATTAGAAATCCAAAAAAAAAGACCATTCCATTATGAATAAAATAACAAAATTTAGATGCCCCTGAGTCACGGTTTCTCAAGCCACAGGTTAATAGCAGGTCCTGCACAAATTAACAAACAAAAAAAAAATAATAACAAAATTTAGATATATTAATTATATGTATATATTTCAAGTTATGTATGTTATAGGATTATAAGAGGGCTTGTAAAATATAACATATACATTATGTCTCAAACCCCTTACTTATAGCTTGAACATACCTATGAAGTATTAGAGTAAGGGGTGAAGATACCATAGTGCTAGCACAACTAGAAAAGTTAGAAAGATAGAAGGATACCTACCAAGATACCAAGTTTAGATGCTTTAAGCTTGACCTTTGGCCATTTACCCTAAAGAGAGTAATGTCTATTTACAAACAAGTAAAAAAAAAAAAACTTATGCCTAACCCTATGTTTGAAAGTATAAGTTTGAGAAAATTTGGAATGCCTTAAACTCTTCCCTGATAAGAATTTGGTTGATGCAGATTCAATCATTTAAAAATGGTTAGGACTCAAGGAAATCGATGCTGAGGGGCATCGTTGCAAGGACCACCAACGTCGGCGTTGCAACCACCATCACCTGAATTAGGTCTCATTTTGCACTCTTTGGAGGCTATTAATGAGACATTAAAGATACACCAGTCTTCAGATGTCGAAGTGGAACCCGCACCATCTGGAGTGGGTAACCTTGAAGCGTTAAGGGACTCAGAGGGAGGGCCTCCACCAGGGGAGATCACCAGAGAACTACAAAAGATAAAACTCCCAAAGTTTGTTGGGGGTCATGCAAGTGAATGTGTAGAGGCATGGTTGGAAGGAATGATACGATGTTTCTCCTTAAGAGACTATGATTCCACATCAAAGGAGAAAATATTGATCTTTCAGTTGAGAGACAATGCCTTGAACTAGTCGGGTAACCTGGAGAGGCAGTTGCACCTTACCCTAGACATCGTCTCATGGGATATTTTTGAGGAAATGTTTCAGATGAAATATTTTCTTGCATACTACGAGAAACAACAGGTAGGATCATTTAATGCTCTAGCTCAGGGAAAAAGGATCTTGGAAGAGTACAAGATCAGGTTCATGGAGTTGGTAAAATATGTTTCATACATTGACACCGATCAATGACAAGAAGAGCATTTTGTGTACGGGTTAACCCTAAGATAAGGGCCATGGTACAGATGTGGAAACCATAGTCAATAGCTAAAGAATTTGAAAATGCACATTACACGAAGGAGCATATGAGATTAAACGAAGGTACGAGATCAACCTTTCCACAACATCCTGGATTCGTGGGGAAGGCCCCTAGGACCTTATCCAGAGGAGGAAGCTATAGGCCACCTCCTTATGGAAATAGAGTCACACCTAGAGAAGTTTCTACAGATATTTCAATGGCAGCGAGTGCAATATCCCACTCATCACCAATGATGCAGGAAGGTCTACAACCTTCTCAGGGAGAAACAAATAGGGGCAGGGGTTCTAGGGAAAGGAACTCATTTCAAAGATCGTCACAGGGTAGTGCACATGTTCCATATCATGCTACTTGTTGGGGGTGTGGAGGACCCCATTACCAACGTGACTGCCTAGAATCAAAAGTATGATTTGTGCATAGAGAAGGAAAGGCCCCGATGGGAAGAGCGAGTAGTAGAAACCAGATTTATGCAGCAGTTAATAATCGCCAGGAAGAACATCAATCCAAGGTGGTGGAGTCATCAAGTATGCTAAATCATGTCAATGTTAAAATTTTATTTGATTTTGGTGCTACATATAGTTTCATTTCACCTTGTGCATTAGAAAAATGTGGGTTGGTAGCCTACGAACGTGATGACTTTAAACAAGACGAGATGGATTCGGGGGAAAAACAAGTGGTAGGGCCTAGCGTAAATTTTTTTCTAGTAGACTTGGGATTGTCTTGATCCAGGTGGATATTGGCGGCCACCCACCTTTTCCAAATGGCTCAAAACAGTTTTCTGGCAATTTTGGCAATTTACTATTTTTAGCAGGTTTTAACTTTCGGGGCCATTTTGAGGGTCCAAATGAAGTTTTTTCGAGATCAAGGTTCTCAATGATATCCAAAGGCATACTTGAGCCCCAAAAATTAATCTCCTCGATGATACCTTTCCAACAAGCTATAACACGCCTAAAACAAAGATCGTATGCAAAAGTTATGACCCCGGGAAGTTGATGTACTCACTTACCCAAACGGGGCCCACATGACTTTTGGTGCTTCATCTCCTAGGGTTAGGTTTTTGGATGTCTAGGAATTTTGGAATTCCTGTTTATTGTAAAAGGGCCTTCAGAGCCTCATTGTAATCATCTTCTTGCGAATGCGATTAGTCGTCACATCTCTTCTCAGAGATAAGCTGCCACCATTCTAGCAAGTCTTTCACTCTGTATTTTTACAGTCTCTGTACATTTCTTTGATTAATAGAAATCTTGTAT
>SNQJ01S0015186.1:50077-66820 GCA_010110895.2 Picea sitchensis
AATAGAAATCTTGTATTACTGTATATCTGTGTTTATGGTTGCATCTCTGATACATTTCTGTTATATTATTGAATATCTGCAATATCTCTGTGCATTTCTTTATTATATCTCCACTCTCATTTCGTGCCGAAAATAATCTGGATCATGTGTACTACTAGGTTGAAGGTGTACGTTACTGCTTTGGGGATGTATGACCTAATCATTGGAATGGACTGGTTAGAATCCCATTGAGCTTTGGTAGATTGTTTCGTGAAGAGGGTGGTTTGTGTTGATGATGAAGGGAGGTCAATAGAGATCCATGGTGTACAGAGGAAGGTGTCTCTACGCTTTATCTCGACCATGAAGGTTAAACGTTGCATGAGGAAAGATTGTTGATTATATGTAGTGGAAGCAGTGAATGAAGGGAAAGGACCTTCCCAGGATCAATATTTAGTATTTTCGGAGTTTAAGAATATTTTTCCAAAGAGTTTCGAGGGTTACCTCCTAAGAGGGAGCTTGATTTTACTGAGCTAAAACCTGTTGCGGAGCCAATTTCAAAGACTCCATATAGGATGACAACACCATAACTTTGTGAGTTGCAGATGCAGTTGAATGAACTACTTGACTTAGGGATAATAAGGCCTAGTATCTCACCTTGGGGTGCACCAATAATTTTTGTGAAGAATAAGGATGGTTCCTTACGAATGTGTAAAGATTACAGGGACTTGAATCATGCTATAGTGAAAAATAGGTACCCAATGACATAGATAGATGATCTCTTTGATCAGATGAAAGGAGAAACAATGTTCTAAAAAATTGATCTACAATCAGGGTATCACCAGTTAAGGATTAAGGAAGGCGATATTCCTAAAACTACATTTAGAACTCGGTTTTGGCATTACGAGTTCGTTGTAGTACCTTTTGGTTTGACTAATGCGCCAACAATATTCATGAGCCTCATGAATGGTGTATTCCAAAAGTACTTAGACCGCTTTGTATAGGTATTTCTGGATGATATCCTCATCTATTCCAAGAACGAAACATAACATGAGGAACACTTGCGAGTGGTGTTGTCATGCCTTAGAGAGATTTTTTTTTATGGAAAGTTGTTAAAGTGTTCTTTCTTCTAGAAATAAATTCACTATTTAGGTCATATCATTTCCGGTGAAGGAATCTCTATGGACCCAGAAAAGGTAAAGGCCATTATGGAATGGAGAGTGCCAAAAAATTCTAATGAGGTAAGAATCTTCATGGGGCTAGCGGGTTATTATCAGAGATTTTTGGAAGGTTTCTCTAAAATAACAAAACCCATCACCACTTTGTAGTGCAAAGGGGTCATGTATGAATGGAAAGAAGAATGTGATATTACATTCATCAAGCTTAAGAGGTTACTAACTAGTGCACCAATTCTACGAGCGTCAGATATGGAAAACGAATTCACAGTCTACACGGATGCGTCAAAGCAAGGGTTGGGGGCTGTGCTAATGCAGGATGGAGGAGTGATATCGTATGCATCAAGGAAGTTGAAGCAACATGAGGAGATTTACACTACTCATGATTTAGAGTTAGAAGCTGTAATGCTAGCTATGAAACTTTGGAGTCACTATCTAGTGGGGCGAAAATTTGAGCTCAAAATGGACCATGAAAGCTTAAATCATCTCTTCACTCAAAGGGATCTCAATGCTAGGAAAAGGAAATGGAGTGAGTTTATGAGTGAGTACGAATTTGAAATTTCATACATCAAGGTAAAAGAGAATGTAGTCGTGGATGCCTTCAACAGGAGACCACATGTCTTCTCCTTGGTACCCTTAACAGTTAATCTGAGGGATCATGTGTTGGGGAAACTTCTTGGAGATAGATGGTATTTAAAGGTTACTTCAAGCCTCTAGAGTGGAAGGCAATTAGATCCAAAGTATGAAGGATATATCCTGGAAGAAGATGGATTATTAAGATATCAAGGAAGGATGTACATCCCCTAAGGTGGGGATATTCGAAGCAACATACTCAAGGAAGCCCATAGAGAACTTTATTGTGCACATTCGGGTGTGAAGAAAATGTACTCATACATGAAGAAGCTTTTATTTTGGGTAGGCATGAAGCGTGATGTAGTCTGTTTCATCGCCAAGTGCCTAGAGTGTCAATAAGTGAAGGTTGAGCACCACCACCCGACAGGTCTCCTACAACCGCATGATGTTCCTATGTCCAAATGGAAAGTCATTTCTATGGATTTTGTTGTGCGATTGCTGCTCACATCACATAGACATAATGCCATTCTTGTGATAGTCGATAAGTTGAGCAAGTGAGGTCACTGATGTAGCACGTGTGTTTATAAGTGAGGTCATTTGTTTGCACAGGTTACCCAAGAAGATCATTTTAGATAGGGACTCATGATTCACATCAAGGTTTTGGACAAGTTTGTAGTCAGTGTTGGGAACTCAGTTGAACTTAGGCACATCTTATCATCCTGAAACATATGGGAAAACTGAGAGAGTAAATCAGGTTATGGAATACATGCTTAGGATGTATGTTATGGTTAATCAAACCCATTGGGAGAAGTACCTACCTTTGGTAGAGTTCACCTACAATAACAATTTTCATAGCTTCATTGGAATACCACCCTATGAAGCTCTATATGGAAGGCCATGCAGGACACCGTTGAGTTGGGAAAGGTTAGAAGACTAAGTGATAGTTGGGTTAGAATTGATTCAAGAGATGGAAGAACATGTGATTTAGATTATGAAGTGACTAAAGGAAGCACAAGATAGACATAAAATTTATGCTGATACACATAGGACTGATCGAAGTTATAAAGTGGGAGATCAAGTTTTCATTCGTATCAGGCCTAATAAGAGTACCATTTGATTCAGGAAGGGGAAAAATTTGTCGCCTTTATTTATAGGACCATTCAAAATCCAAGAGAGAATTGGACCTATTTCCTATCGTCTCGTACTACCACCCCACTTGCATAAAACTCATAATGTTTTTCATGTATCTGTTCTACATCATTGTGTTGATGACGAATATCATAAACTGAATTGGAAGTGTTAGTAACATTTCTCGTCTAAAGCACAAGAGCGATCATGTCTGCAAGTGGCGCGATGAGCGTCGAGCGCAACTCACAGAAGAGATCCATTTCGGGCCTAGATCAAGCGAGCGAGCACTCTGATTTCAACAGTCAGGATACATCCAAAGGATCAGATCAATGGTTGGTAGGAAATCGTGGTTAGAAAAGATGTGGTGAGGTTAGCGCAATGGATAGCGCCCATATCATGTGCAGGAATGGAAGACAGTCGTTCATCCCAAAGGACACATGGCACAAGATCTGGTCACGTCAGCTTTTCGGCAGTCACGAGTTCAAAGGGTGAAGGTTTTATGTCATTGTACATATCGAAACCTTGAACCCCGAAGTGTTGATAGTGCCTAAAGTTGGGCCCACAGTATCAAGGGGCAGTCTCAGCCGTCCATCTAAAATGAACACCTGGTGCGTGATTAGGCTCCCCGCCTTTTCACCCATCGCAATTTCGAGGCACAAGAAGCATCTCCCTCATATCCCCGATGCGCGAAGCAACGAGAGCATCCAGGACTTAGGGACCACAACATCATCGGGTGAGTTCAGAGCCATCAGATCTAGGGGGACGCGCGACACCAACTCAATCCATCTCGGCGTTTCGCTCATTGCGATTTCAAGGGACAGGGATCAGCCCCTTCCTATTCATGAACGCCGAAAGATCCTTTGAGAGAAAACACATGGTCACATCCCATGGTCACCTAGGAAGTAAAAGAGCTGCGTAAAGGGGGCTAAACGTGTCGGGACCAGTCGCCGAAAGGTTCATCGCGTTCTCCGAGTCCCATTTGATCTGACCTCAAGCCTGTTTTCGCTTGAAGTAAATGAAGGTAAGAAAGAGTGGTTGAAACCTCCCTTCATGCATTAAGTGCAATATATGGAGAGCCTGGTCAGCGGTCTTCTTGAGAGGGTCTTGTGTACCATTTTTTCCAAAGAGGCCATGCCTAGTCCTCGACTGGCCAGAGGAAGTCTGCACACGCTAACTTGGCTCTTAATAACTCAGCTACTCCTCTTACAGGAGCCATGCGCGGTTAAGATGGCGTCTGACGAAGGATATCTGTCTGAATTCGGCTGAAAGGACACCAAGCCTTGGATGACTGAGCACGCCACTGTTAGGCAAATTTTCTGAGTATATAGACTCAGTCTTTGTATTTTGTAATCTATCGATGGTAGAGCAAAGCTCCCAATTGTAAAGTTTTAACAAAAACTCGAGTTTTCTGGTTATGCATCTGTATGTGAGATTTCTTGTTTTATGACAGACAGTCTTTCTTATTCCATCTAATTTTCATCTCATACTGAGAGAATTCATGATCGACTAATTCGTGCGAATGATTGCAATTATGTTATGATAAAGGATTTATCGTTGCATTGTTTTATTCTCCAGTTTTCTGCATTTGAATGTAAGAAGATCTTGCGTTTAGATGTTTTCCTCTACAGTCTATTAGGAACCTGATGTTAACAACAGACCTCTGCTTTTCTCTTAGATAAGTCTTCCCCCTACTCACCCTTACTACAACTTACTGTCTGAAGTTTATCTAAGACCTCACTTGCCTGTGCATGCTTGGCCTAGTTTTGGAGTTAGAACCACATTGTGTTGAGTTAGATTCCATTCGATCACCCTATTAAACAAATCATGACATAAACTAATGGGCGTCAGGATCTGCTCCTGCTGCAATCCAGGGGTGACTTCTGACGCTAACATTTATGGTGTCGTTGCCGGGGATGAAGTTGAAAATTTTCCCCGGGATTGAACAACATTGAGCCTCTGATTTTGAAGGTGCATTGGGTATCAGAGCCTTTGAAGATTGCTACTGTGCACCTGGTAACTCCATTGTGATGACTCCACTGTGGAGAACCTGTCGTGTTAATTGTGGCTTTCAGAGGCAGACACACGTGGTCTCACCCACAACTGCCTCTAGCTACACCTGAAACTGATCCAGAGGTGGTTCTTAGAAAAGGAAAGGCCTCCGAAGAAGAATCTTCCACTGCCGAACCAGGTAATCCACCATATCCTTCTATAGGAACTCTTGTTTCTCCTCAGTTTCATAATAGACCTCCTTCAGAGGTTTCCCGTTTCCTGAATTTTGGGAGTGTTCCTGCTGAGTTTTCCCCTCCTGGTCTGGGATTGGAGGGAGAAATCCTTGTCACTCCCCTCTCCTCCGAAGCTGTACCCTAGCGTAGACCCAGGACCATAGAAGGTTTCCCCATGCCTAGTTTAATCACTCATGTGCAAAGAGGAACACCTGCTGACTTGAGCTCGTTAGCCTTCTCCTTAAATCCCCTCTTGTTTCCCACTCCACTTCGAAACTCATTCCCAGTAACCCCCTTGCGAACTCCTTCTCCTCCAAGTTCTCCTCCACCTAATATTCCTATGGCTGGTGCTAATCCCCCTCTAAATAGAATGGACTCCATAGTCGCTGCCAAATATGCTCCCTTAATCCTACCTCATCCTATGAATCCTCTCCCTGCTAGAGATTACTTGAAGTATATACCCAAGTTTACTGGGGAAGGGGACATAACTGCAGAAGAGTACCTGGCTGCTTTCTATAGTTATGCAGACAACTTGAACATTGAAAATGAAGATGTCTGGATGAGAGTCTTCGTCCAGAGCCTGGATGGCGAGGTGAGGAAATGGTTTAGAGGATTGACCCCCAGATCTATTGCTAGGATCGAAGCCCTGGATAGTGCTTTCCTGAGGTAGTGGGGCGATAGGAAGGATTTCATGTATTACATGACAGAGTTCGGGTCCTTGAAGAAAATGGAAGGAGAGTCCGTCTCCGACTTCTCCAAAATATTTAATAAGATGTATAATAAAATTCCTGTCGAAATAAATCCCTCAGAAGACTCGGCCAAAATTTCTTATGCTAGTGCGTTTGGCCCCAATTTCTGTCTTTTTTTGAGAGAAAGAAGAACCACCTCCTTAGCTCAAATGAAAGATGCAGCCATAGAAGTAGAATCCAATGTATTAGCAGCTGATAGATTGAGAAACAAGGCCGACGCAAACAGAAGAAAGGGAAGGTCAGAAGCCTCAACTTCTAGTCCATCAGTGCCCCACCCTCAAGTGGATGAACTGACCAAGATGGTGAAGTATCTGTCTGCAGAAATCGAGAGGATGAAGGTGGAAGGGAGGCAAGCATACATGGGCCCTCAGAACGCCGAAAACAAAGGAGGTTTCAGGAGGCCAAACAATATTACTCCCCCGACTGTGCAGAGGGGGAGAGACAGAGAAGACCAGAAGATCCAAGCCCCTTTTCAAAACAATTTTGTGGTCGAGGGGGAAGAAGGGGAAACAGACGAGATGGATCCTGAAATCCATTTCTTCGGGGACACTCCTCCTTTTCCTCATCTCACTCAATCAGCATATGAGGAGTCTCTCATGGACAGTCAGCTAAATGAACTGAGCAAGGAAAACAAGACTAGTGGCCGCCAAGGTAGGTATGACCGGAGGTCCCAAAAGAAGGCAGTAACACCTGATGTTCCTGAGCAGTCCACTAGAACAGAGAAAACTGCTAATGAAGTAGCAGATAGTTGCAGAGGTAAGAAGGCCCAACCCCTCTCTCCCATAGTCCAGAGTCATGCTCCTGAAGTAAGAGAAATACCAAAGCTTACATCTTCTTTTAATTTCGAGCATGAAATTCAAAAGATCAGGATCCCTGTGCCCCTAACCGAATTAATTAAACATGAAGGGTTCAAGAAACGCTTCTCTGAGATTTTATAGTCTGAGACCTCATGCCTTCTCATAGACTCCATCAATTTGCAAGATGAAAAGCCTGCAATTATTCTAGGTCCTATGGTAGAAGACAGGAATGACTCATCCCCTCCCTTCTACACTTCCTTTAACATACATGACAAGGTACTGCACAACTTCTTAATGGATTTGGGGGCTTCTCACAACCTCATGCCCAAAACTGTCATGGAGGAATTAGGGCTAGAAGTCACCCGAGCCTACCATGACCTCTATTCCTTTGACTCCAGGAAATTTTAATGTCTAGGAGTCATCAAAGACCTGGTCGTGACCTTGTTTCAATTGCCCATGAAGAGTGTGGTCATGGATATTGTAGTGGTTGATGTTCCCCCCAAGTTCGGTATGTTGTTATCAAGATCTTGGATAAAAAGACTGGGGGGAACTTTGCAGATGGACCTCACATATGCTACTATCCCAGTATATGGAGGAGAGCATAGGAGGCTATATAGGGAATCCCAACTGGCCTATATAATCACTGATGAAGCCAACCCTACCAACCATCTCATTTTTTCCTTGGACACTGATTTAGGTTCCAGTTTACTGCAACTCACTCATGCTCCCGAGTCCCCTCTTAAAATCAGAAAGCAACCCACCACTCCTCATGAGTTTCCTCCCTCCATCACCCCCGTCTGGAAAATGTTCTTTGATGGAGCTTGTTCTAGGGAAGGCGCTGGAGCCGGGGTGTATTTTGTGTCACCTTCTCAGGAAACCATATCTCTGTCATACAGAATAGAATTTGAAACCACCAACAATGTGGCAGAGTATGAAGCCCTTGTTCTAGGATTAAGAGATGCAAAGGAAATGGGAATTAAAGAGATAGCAGTGTTCAGAGACGCAGAGCTGGTGGTCCAACAGATCAGAAGCGCTTATCAGGCTAAGCACCCTCGACTCAGAAATTACAGAAATGAAGTATGGGACCTAATTGTCAATTTCTTCTCAGCCTTCAACATCTCTTTTATTCCAAGAGAGGGTAATGTTGTGGCCGATTCTTTAGCTGTTTCAGCTAGCCAGTTCAAGGTCCGTCAGCTGTCTATGGACAAATATGACGTTGAGATAAAATATAGGCCCTTTGTACCAGACAACGTCAAGCATTGGAAGGTATTCAAAGATGATCTGGAAATTGAAAAATTTCTCCAATCTGTTGATGAATTTTCTACATTGCACATTGATCAGGATCTTGATACGAGAGATGAACCTCACCCCGAGGTGTTTTTAAATAAAATTGCTAACCACCAGATTATCCAGCTACTTAGCAATCACATTCTGAGGGGACTAATTCCTTTAGAAAGATTTTTCGATGGGGATGATGTGGCAGTAAAGGGTAGGGTTTCAGGTGAAGATGTTGATACAGCCGAGTGCAACATTGGCACACCGGAGGAGCCTAAATTTGTCAGGCTATCAAGGAGTTTGACCACAGAACAGAGGGCCGAATATACTGAGTTGCTGAGAGAGTTTCCTGATGTGTTTGCATGGACCTACGAAGACCTCAAGACATATGATACATCTGTCATTGAACACAAGATCCCACTGAAGGAAGAGTCTAAGCCATTCAGGCAGAAGCTAAGATAGATAAATCCCATGTTGCTGCCTGTCATGGAGAAAGAAGTGAAGAAGTTGTTAGAGGCCTAGATCATCGTCCCCTTGAGATATTTTGAATGGGTGGCCAATTTGGTTCCGATTAGGAAGAAAAGTGGAGAAATCAGGTTTTGTGTCGATTTCAGAAACCTGAATAGGAGCTCAAAGAAAGACAATTATCCCCTGCCCAACATGGAGCACATATTGCAAAGGGTAACCCGTGCATCTAGGATTTCCATGATCGATGGTTTCTCTGGATATAATCAGATATCTGTCATGCCTGAAGACAGAGAAAAGACAACTTTCACCACTCCTTGGGGCACATTCATGTATGCCAAAATTCCATTTGGACTGATGAATGCAGGAGTGACATTTCAGCGAGCCATGGACATAGCCTTCATCGGGGAGAAGGATAAGTTTGTGGTGATCTATCTGGATGACATAACAGTTTTCTCCAGGTCTGACAAAGAGCACTGCTGCCACCTGAGAAAAGTTTTCTCAAAGTGTCGAAGGTTCAATCTTTCCCTGAACCCCAAGAAATCTTCGTTTTCTATGGAGGAGGGGAAGCTATTAGGCCATATAGTATCAACAGAAGGAGTGAGGATTGATCCTAGCAGAGTGGAGGCAATTCAGACCCTGTCGCTTCCCAAGTCAAAGAAGGAAGTTCAAGCCTTTTTGGGGAAGATTAATTTTATGAGGAGATTCGTCTCGAATTTTGTTGAGCTGGTGAAACACATCACAACTATGCTCAAGAAGGGAAACGAAGTAAAATGGACAGCCGAACCCAGGGAATCTTTTGTCCAAATAAAAAAACATTGACTGAGGCACCTGTGCTGATAAGTCCCGACTATTCCAAAGATTTCCTAATCTTCTCTTTCACTTCTTTTGATACAGTAGCAGCGGTCTTGCTGCAGAAAAATGAGGAAGGGCGAAAACAACCTATCGCCTTCTTTAGCAAGGCATTAAGAGATGCAGAGGTCAGATATGAAATCATGGAGAAGCAGGCCTATTCCTTAGTGAAAGCTCTCAAAGCTTTCAGAGTCTATGTATTGCACTCAAAAGTGACCGCATACGTTCCTTCAGCCTCTGTGAAGGACATCCTCGTACAACCCGACATTGATGGGAAGAGGAGTAAATGGATAGCCAAGATCCTGAAATTTGACTTGGAGATAAGGCCTACCAGATTGATCAAGGGTCAAGGCTTAGCCAAGCTATTGGCTGAAGCTAATCGCAAAGCTTTGGGGGTGGATTTCGTCAATGAGAAATCAGAAAAGCAACAGAATCAGTTGTCCGACGTAGGCCCTCAAACAGAACCCTTGCTGGCTCGATGTCCTTGGTATAAGGACGTCATATATTTTCTGCAGGAGTTGAGGCCCCCAGATGGTCTGCAAAGATACAAAGCAAGAGCTTTGAAGCTCAAGGCAGTCAGATACTGCCTTATCGATCAAATTTTATATTGGAAAGACCCCCTGGGGGTGCTTTTAAAATGCATGGATCCACGAGAGGCTGACAGGATCATGGTCGAGTTTCACAGCGGCCTATGTGGGGGGCACCATTTCTGGAAGACCACAGCTCACAAAATTCTTAGAGCAGGGTACTACTGGCCCACTTTGTTCACTGACGTCCATAGAGGAGTTAGAGCCTGTATCTCATGCCAAAGAATTTCAGGAAAACAACAGCTCAAGTCTCTGCCTTTACAACCTGTAGTTGTTTCGGGACCTTTCCAGCAATGGGGCTTAGATTTTATTGGATAAATCCACCCGGCTTCTATAGGGCAGCACAGATGGATCCCGACTGCCACAGATTTCGTTACTAAGTGGATTGAAGCTATCCCCACCAGGAGTACTTCCCACAAAGTAATCATTGGATTCTTGGAAGACCTCGTCGTAAGGTTCGGCTACCCAAGAAAGATTGTTACTGATAACATAGCTTCTTTCAAGGTTGAGCCATTAGTCAGGTTCTGCGAACAATTCAGGATCAAGCTGATTCACTCCATCCCATATTATCCCCAGGGAAATGGTTTAACAGAATCCTCCAACAAAAGCCTAATGAGGATCATCAAAAGATTACTGGAGGACAACAAAAGGGCATGGAACTCGAAGCTGAAATTCGCTTTGTGGGCTGATCGGGTGACCACAAAGAGATCTATAGGCATCTCTCCTTTCCAGTTGGGTTACGGAGAAAAAACTGTCCTCCCTTCTTAGCTGGCTATTCCCATAGCGAAATTCTTCCAGGATTATCAAGAAGAGCCCAATGACAGGATCAGAAGGATTCATCAACTTGTAGAAGTCCACCATGCTAGAGAGAAGGTAATGATCAGAATTCAGGACCATCAACAGGCGATCAAGCGGGTTTTTGATAAGAAGGCCAAGAAGGAGGAGTTCCAGATAGGAGACCTGGTACTGAAATGGGATGCTCCTAAGCAGGATAAGGGAAAACATGACAAATATGAAGCACTATGGGTTGGGCCTTTCAAAATCTTTGAAGTCTTCTCAAATAACACATATCGGCTATAGGATTTGGAGGGTGAAGAAGTTTTCAACAGCCCAGTAAATGGACATTTTATTAAAAAAAATTTTGTCTGAGCCTTCTGTGGATCCTATGTTTTGTAAATATTGATCTTTTTAGTTCTTTGTTTTCATTGTTTTATTTGTTTCGGCTTAGTAAATGACTCCATAGCCCAACAGTAAGGCACTGAAGCCGCAAAATGAGTCCTTAGAGCATCACAGGGACGACTCTATCCCCCATGGAGCCTAATGTTAGTAACATTTCTCGTCCGAAGCACAAGAGCGATCATGTCTGCAAGTGGCGCGATGAGCGCCGAGCATAGCTCACAGAAGAGATCCATTTTGGGCCTAGATCAAGCGAGCGAGCACTCTGATTTCAACAGTCAGGATACATCCAAAGGATCAGATCAACGGTTGGCGGGAAATCGTGGTTAGCAAAGCTGCGCCAAGGTTAGCGCAATGGATAGCGCCCATATCATGTGCAGGAATGGATGCCAGTCGTTCATCCCAAAGGACACATGGCACGAGATCTGGTCACGTCGGCTTTTCGGCAGTCACGAGTTCAAAGGGTGAAGGTTTTATGTCGTTGTACATCTCGAAACCCCGAACCCTGAAGTGTCGATAGCACCTAAAGTTGGGCCCACAGTATCAAGGGGTAGTCTCAGCCGTCCATCTAAAATGAACACCTAGCGCGCGATTAGGCTCCCCGCCTTTTCGCCCATCGTGATTTTGAAGCGCAAGAAGCAGCTCCCTCATATCCCCGATGCACGAAGCAATGAGAGCGTCCAGGACTTGGGGCCCACAACATCATCGGGTGAGTTCAGAGCCGTCAGATCTAGGGGGACGCGCGACGCCAACTCAAGACATCTCGGTGTTTCACTCATTGTGATTTCAAGGGACAAGGTTCAGCCCCTTCCTATTCACGAACGCCGAAAGCTCCTTTGAGAGAAAACACAGGGTCACAGCCCATGGTCACCTGGGAAGTAAAAGAGTTGCACAAAGGGGGCTAAAAGCGTCTGGACCAGTCGCCGAAAGGTTTATCGCGTTCTCCGAGTGCCATTTGATCTGACCTCAAGCCTGTTTTCGCTTGAAGTAAATGAAGGTAAGAAAGAGTGGTTGAAACCTCCCTTCATGCATTAAGTGCAAGATATGGAGAGCCTGGTCAGCGGTCTGCTCGAGAGGGTCTTGTGTACCATTTTTTCCAAAGAGGCCATGCCTAGTCCTCGACTGGCCAGAGGAGGTCTGCACATGCTAACTTGGCTCTTAATAACTCAACTACTCCTCTTACAGGAGCCATGCGTGGTTAAGATGGCGTCTGACGAAGGATATCTGTCCAAATTCGGCTGAAAGGACACCAAGCCTTGGATGACTGAGCACGCCGCTGTTAGGCGAATTTTCTGAGTATATAGACTCAGTCATTGTATTTTGTAATCTATCGATGGTAGAGAAAAGATCCCGATGGTAAAGTTTGAACAGAAACTCGAGTTTTCTGGTTATGCATCTGTATGTGAGATTTCTTGTTTTATGACGACAGTCTTTCTTATTCCATCTAATTTTCATCTCATACTGAGAGAATTCATGATCGACTGATTCGTGCGAATGATTGCAATTATGTTATGATAAAGGATTTATCGTTGAATTGTTGTATTCTCCAGTTTTCTGCATTTGAATGTAAGAAGATCTTGCGTTTAGATGTTTTCCTCTACAGTCTGTTAGGAACCTGATGTTAACAACAGACCTTTGTTTTTCTCTTAAACAAGTCTTCCCCCTACTCACCCTTACTACAACTTACTGTCTGAAGTTTATCTAAGACCTCACTTGCCTGTGCATGCTTGGCCTAGTTTTGGAGTTAGAACCACATTGTGTTGAGTTAGCTTCCATTCGATCACCCTATTAAACAAATCGTGGCATAAACTTATGGGCGTCGGGATCTTTTCCTGCTGTAATCCAGGGGTGACTTCCGACGCTAACAGGAAGGAATTGCAGGTATCGAACACAGGAACCCTTACGGTAGAACCGTTACGCATATTGTACCGTAGGGTCTGATAACTCAAGAACCATATGGTAGACCAAGTTAAGGTCCAATGGGACAAGTATAGCTAGGATATTCTACTTGGGAGGATACTGAGACCTTGCGACGAGGTCATCCCTCACTTTTTTGACCACCTCGGGAATATGTTTTCTCGAAGGTTGGGTGTATGTAATGCCACCTTTTGACTTAGACAACTAGAATTACTTAAGGCCTAATCATCTTTATTTGTATTCATTGTGAAACTATTAATGATACACTTGAACTTTTAAGACATATGAACCTATGTGAATGTCAATTCAATGAATGTTTAATGCTATTTGAATTATGATGGATATTATGCAATCTATTTATAACTTGAAAATTTTGACATATAAAGTTGTCGGTACGTGGATACTGGATTGAGATTATGATTAAATGCATTCACATGATGATAATGCATGGATATGTATGAGTTGTGTTATAGACTAATTTGCAGGTCAAGAGGCTATGGAATAGACAAAGAATAATGATGCTAAAAGGTTGATGTCGTGAACATTCACTTGGAAATAGTATGGTATAAATTTTGTATGCGAAATTATATTGGTTCAAATGCATTGCTATGATATGTGGACAAGTGCATGTTTTTCAGGTGGCGAGACTGCCTAAGACTGAATATACGATGACAAAATTCCCAGCAACACAGTGCCACTGTATAGTCCATGGTAGGTGTTGACCATAGTTCTAATAGGAGGGGTGGAGGCATTTCCCATAGTGTATCCTCTGAAATATGGAGTCATGGGAGGAAGGTGTTAGCTCACGCTCCCCTAGACATGTGATGATGATTGTCATTTGCATGCTGGGAAAGCTTGGTCAAGAGAGTTGACACTTTCGCTTACAGGTTCTATTTGGAGTTAGGTCAATATAGTTGATGCTCCAAGATAGTCCAACAGAGGATGGATAGGAATGAAAGATGAAAGTAAGTTAGGGAGGAAGGATGACTAAAAGTAGTCGAGAGTGTGCAGGGTTTCGCCTTATAGAAGAATTTCTTGATTTCCTCTTTTAATATATATATGTGTGTGTGTGTGTGTGTGTGTGTGTACTTAACTAAACTACAATTATCTAAGTGAATGTTGCTTGTGCTAAATTATTGTAATTGAGGAATTTCATGAACATTTTAAATAGTTTACTATCTTTTATGAAATGAATGGTCTTGTTGATTGGATTGGACGCATACAAGAATTACTTTAGGTGTCATAATTATTTTCATTAGTACATGTACGAGTCATGTATGTGCTAGCTACACATGCATGCCTTGCACATGTACACTAGTATGTGTAAGTGTTTTAAATTGATGATGTTGCTTATTTGATGTGGATGTATGAATTATGTGTTGTTACCATTGTATTGTAAACTACTCTAATTTCAGGACGAATTTTCTTGAAGGGTGGGTGTATGTAGCAACCCAAATCAGTGATTTTTTGTCACAATGTTTTTTTATTATTTTAAATTTAATTAATTATTAAATATATTAAATCATACTTTTTATTATTTTATTATTAAAGGGTGGGGTCTCATTTTGCATTGGAAATTTCTGCAAGAGGTGGAAGAGGAGGAGGAGGAAGAAAATTGGGAGAACAAAGCATTTTGGAAACTCTCATAGGGCACTATTGTTGCTGGGAATTTTGAGCTTGGGGGCCACGGTAGTGCAAGGATTCCTGGAGCTAGGGAGCCACGGTAGTGCAAGGATTCCTGGAGCTAGGGAGCCAAAGAGGTTGTTTCTAGTTGGCTGGGAGGTTAATATTTGGTTTGGGCAGTTGGATAGGATCATCAACAACCAAGAAAGGGGCTAAATCAACTAAGATACATGTTGAGGTAGATACTTTATGCATTTTACTAGTGATCTTCTACAAATATATTGTTGTTGATTATTATGCTTTTATTAAACTACTGTTATTATGCTGTTAATATGCTATTGTTGTTATGCTATTAATATGCTACTGTTATTATGCTCTTAGTATCCTGCTATGTTGTTAGTATGTTGTTGTTATTAGCTTTTTGTTGGGTTTTTTTTTATTATCATGTTGCTACTGTTATTAGCTTGTTGTTGATTATAATGCTACTGTTGATTATTATGTTGGTATAAAGAAAAAAAAACGAAAAAAAAAAACAATGAACTAAATTGAAATTAAGGTCTTACACACCAAGAGGGTTGAAGATGAAGAACACTTTGTCTTGAAGTTCCTTGGGTATACCCAAATTAGATCCCTTCCTAACTTTCTAAATCATTAAAACTATAGTGATCTTGGAATACTTCTAATATTTTCAATAACATTATAATGAAATATAAGTAATCTCTTACCTTCCTTAAAACCACTTTTCTTAAAGTAGAAATGGATCATCATAAAACATGAATACCACTCTCCCAAAACAGATGTGCATGTATTATAACTCTATTTCCAACTACATTTAATAATTATTAAATATTTTAAAACAATTTTTTCAAAACATAAATAAAATATTAATTTATAAATATTATTAAAATTAAAATTTATAAAATAACTTTGATAATGCCTTAACTTCTTTTCACTTTTGATGGAAATTGGCCCTTGACATCTTTACTGAATCCTTTATGGAAATCAATCATATATCTCCTTCGCCTTCTTCAGAAGAGACGCCAATGATTGAGGTTGCTTTTTTCTCTTGCTCTCTAATATTTGTCACCTAAAAATGAACGGAAAATATAATTAGATATCAAATTTAATCGAAATTAAAACATAAAATGAATATATCTTAAAAATAACAAAAAAAAAAATTAGATATCAAATTTAATCAAAATCTAAAATAAATGTATCTTATATAAGAAGATATTAGAATTGCTATGTCATCATGTTGACTTGTCAACCTAAAATATCATACCCAAACAAAACAAATTAATAATAATAGATTAATAAAATAATTATTTAATAAATTTTAATATAACTGATAATTCAAGACAAGTGTATATTTTTAGTATAATTCTAATGACTATTCTCATCATAAAAATTAATAAATGATTTATATTAATTAATAAAATTTTAATAATTTTAATTGTAAAACATTTAAAAAATGTTTGATAAATATTAATAATAATTTTATGTAATTTAAAATTGGTGAATAAAATTGTGTTTATGTAAAGAAGAGGTTTAGAGATATAAATAATAATTAATTTATATTATATAATATTTAAAATAATATAGAAACTTTTTATGACTTAATATGAAGAAAAGAGAAAATTAATAAATGATTTATATTAATTAATTAAATTATAATAATTTTAATTATAAAATGTTTGTTAAATATTAATAATAATTTTATGTAATTTAAAATTGGTGAATAAAATTGTGTTTATGTAAAGAAGGGGTTTAGAGATATAAATAATAATTAATTTATATTATATAATATTTAAAATAATATAGAAACTTTTTATGATTTCAATATGAAGATATGAAGAGAAGAGAAAATTGTGTAGAAAACTATATACACATAGTTTTAGATGATAAGTAGAAAAAAATAAAAGGAATAACAAACCATTGCATAAAATTTCATTGGAAAACTTTTTTGGAAGAAAAACCCACACTCTAAAGAAGGCTCATTGTAAAAGTTTTCAATAAATTTTAGTAGCATAAAACTAAGTTAAAAGACTCACTCACATTCATCATACTCAAACACTCAATAAAAGACATAATGAAACCATAGACCATTTATGGTTTTCCAACTCCACATGATGGAAGCAACATTCATTACCTACCATTGGTTAGTATTTATTTTCCCTGTTAGTGTTTATTCCCTAATACTACTAAGCATTTATTGAGATAATTGTTAT
>SNQJ01S0015186.1:67489-78894 GCA_010110895.2 Picea sitchensis
CTAACTTAATTTTCTTGAAGGGTGGGTGTATGTAGCAACCCAAATCAATTATTTTTTATCACAGTTTTTTTTTATTATTTTAAATTTAATTAATTATTAAATATATTAAATCAAACTTTTTATTATTTTATTATTAAAAGGTGGGGTCTCATTTTGCATTGGAAATTTCTGCAAGAGGTGAAAGAGGAGGAAGAAAATTGGGAGAACAAAGCATTTTGGAAACTTTCACATGGCACTGTTGTTGCTGGGAATTTTGAGCTTGGGGGCCACGGTAGTGTGAGGTTTCCTGGAGCTAGGGAGCCAAAGAAGTTGTTCCTAGTTGGCTGGGAGGTTAATATTTAGTTTGGGTAGTTGGACATGATCATCAACAACTAGGAAAGGGGCTAAATCAACTAAGATACATGTTGAGGTAGATACTTTATGCATTTTACTAGTGATCTTCTACCAATATATTGTTGTTGATTATTATGCTTTTATTATGCCACTGTTATTATGCTGTTAGTATGTTTTTGTTGTTATGCTATTAATATGCTACTGTTATTATGCTCTTAGTATCCTGCTATCTTGTTAGTATGCTGTTGTTATTAGCTTTTTGTTGATTATCATGTTGCTAGTGTTATTAGTTTTTTTTTTTTTATTATCATGTTGCTATTGTTATTAACTTATTATTATGTTGGTATAAAGGCAAAAAAATAAAAAAAATAAAAATAAACAATGAACTAAATTGAAATTAAGGTCTTACACACTAAGAGGGTTGAAGATGAAGAACACTTTGTCTTGAAGTTCCTTGGGTATACCCAAATTAGATCCCTTCCTAACTTTTTAAATCATCAAAACTATAGTGATCTTTGAATACTTCTAATATTTTAAATAACATTATAATGAAATATAAGTAATCTCTTACCTTCCTTAAAACCACTTTTCTTAAGGTCTCAATGGATCATCATAAAACATGAATACCACTCTCCCAAAACAGATGTGCATGTATTATAACTCTATTTCCAACTACATTTAATAATTATTAAATATTTTAAAACAATTTTTTCAAAACATAAATAAAATATTAATTTATAAATATTATTAAAATTAAAATTTATAAAATAACTTTGATAATGCCTTAACTTCTTTTCACTTTTGATGGAAATTGGCTCTTGAGATCTTTACTGAATCCTTTATGGAAATCAATCATATATCTCCTTCGCCTTCTTCAGAAGAGACGCCAATGATTGAGGTTGCTTTTTTCTCTTGCTCTCTAATATTTGTCACCTAAAAATGAACGGAAAATATATTTAGATATCAATTTTAATAGAAATTAAAACATAAAATGAATATATTTTAAATATAACAAAAAAAAATGAATATATCTTAAATATAACAAAAAAATAATTAGATATCAAATTTAATCAAAATTTAAAATCTAAAATAAATGTATCTTATATAAGAAGATATTAGCATTGTTATGTCACCATATATCAATTTTAATCGAAATTAAAACATAAAATGAATATATCTTAAATATAATAATAATAATAATAATATATCAAATTTAATCAAAATCTAAAATAAATGTATCTTATATAAGAAGATATTATAATTGCTATGTCATCATGTTGACTTGTCAACCTAAAATATCATACTCAAACAAAACAAATTAATAATAAAAGATTATCATACCTAAACAAAACAAATTAATAATAATATATTAATAAAATAATTATTTAATAAATTTTAATATAATTGATAATTCAAGACAAGTGTATATTTTTAGTATAATTCTAATTAATAATAATAATAATAATTTATTTTTAAGGTTACGGCTAAGCCAGCACACCAAATTTGGTGTATGAGACCCCCTTGTTTGTGGGACAAGGAACCCCCTTCTGCCCAACAATTTGACTATTCTCATCATAAAAAAAAAATATATTATTTCCTTTATATCTAACAATATTAACTAATGATTAATAATATATTAAAAGTTTACCTCTTGATTCCAATTTATTTTCCATAATAAATGCAATTGTAAAAGTCTGAATTGCTATACCAACTATCATTCCCGTCCAAATCCCCTGATACAAAGAATTGTAATCGATAAAATAATTATTATTCTATCTAAAAATCAACTAAACATGGCAGTTGTGAAAAAATTAAAATGAAAACCTTAAACGTTACATTAATAAAACCAAATAACCACTGAATAAATTGGGGTTACCTCTATTTCTAAATGAAAGACAAATCCTAATATCAGGCCGAATGGAATACCGATGAAATAGTAACACGCAAAGTTCACGTAAGCAATTGAAGCTTGCTTCCCCACTCCAACTGCAGCACCTAAATATAAATTCAAATCTTCAAATTAAGAAATGAATAACTGGAAATATAAAAAATATCCACAGATTATAACTTCCACATGCCTTAGGCCTTCCAGAAAAAGATGTTTTCAGGCAGAGAACTAGAACTTAAAATTGAGCAAATTAATTCAAAAATTAAGAAATGAATAACTAGAAATATTAAAAATATCTGCAGATTATAACTTCCACAGGTCTTGGGCCTCCAGAAAAAGATGATTTCAGGCAGAGAACTTTATATTAAAAAAATAAAAAAAAAATAAAAAAATAAATAAATTATTATTTCATTAATTTATATATAAATACATATAAAAAAAACATTCAATTTAATAAAATACATAGACATTATATAATAATGTCCATATATTGTGATTTTTCTCAACACAATAAATAAAACTTTATATTAAACATGTTTTAAAACAAAGATTTTTGAGTATCATATTTGAAGCTTTTGGGTGTTTCCACTTATCATGAAGTGTGTTATACCAAGGATCTTAAGAATAGTCTCTGTTAAAATTGAGATTGGAAGAAATAATAAGAATAATAATAAAATGTTAGATATGGATAAAATTAATAAATGATTTGTATTAATTAATTAAATTATAATAATTTTAATTGTAAAATGTTTAAAAGATGTTTGATAAATATTAATAAAATATTAATAATAATTTTATGTAATTTAAAATTGGTGAATAAAATTGTGTTTATGTAAAGAAGGGGTTTAGAGATTTAAATAATAATTAATTTATATTATATAATATTTAAAATAATATAGAAACTTTTTATGATTTCAATATTAAGAGAAGAGAAAATTGTGTAGAAAACTATATACACATAGTTTTAGATGATAAGTAGAAAAAAATAAAAGGAATAACAAACCATTGCATAAAATTTTATTGGAAAACATTTTTGGAAGAAAAACCCACACTCTAAAGAAGGCTCATTGTAAAAGTTTTCAATAAATTTTAGTAGCATAAAACTAAGTTAAAAGATTCACTCACATTCATCATACCCAAACACTCAATAAAAGGCATAATGAAACCATAGACCATTTATGGTTTTCCAACTCCACATGATGGAAGCAACATTCATTACCTACCATTGGTTAGTATTTATTTTCCCTGTTAGTGTTTATTCCCTAATACTACTAAGCATTTATTGAGATAATTGTTATGGTGCACAATTGCAAGGTGTATGAAACACCTATCCCAACATTCTCCCACTTTTCATATACCTTACAAGAGTCTAATGAAGAATGCATCAGAATGTGACCATAAGGCCCATAGACTCACAATGCCATTTGGATTTACCTATACTCACTAGTTTTGTAAATGCATCTGCAACATTATGTAAAGTGTCAAATTTATCTAGTATCACCTTTCCATCCTATACTAGATATTAATATGCTTTGTCTCTTAGCCAAACAAATGGAAATATCACTATCACATTGAATTGTAATGGCTCTCTCACTTAGCCCTACATTTGAATTCACAATTGCATAAGTGAAATGGCCTCCTTATAGGTATGAGTAGATACGATATACTTTGACTCTATAGTGTACAACACAACCACAAATTGTCTCTTTCTCATCCAAATTAATTCTCCATGAAATAATGAAAACACATATCCACTCATAGATCTCCTTCTATCTACATCTCGTGCCTAATAATTAAAATTCACATAACCCTGTATATACACTAAGTGTGGGTGCTCTAAAAAATCACTATGATAAAAAATATAATATTAATAAGTACCTTGAAAACATGTGAATAACGTCTTCACTGTAGCCCAATATTCACATCCAAGATTAGCCATGAATCAACTCAAGACTCCCATTGCTTAGTAAGTGTATGATCTAGTGCATACCATAGCATATATCAAAATACAAATTGTACGAGCATAAGGAATAAAATCCATATCCTCCATATCTATAGGTGTTGTAGAATACTACTCAATTGAGAGCTTAGTTTCCACGAAAATTGGAACACTCAATGGTTTGCAATCTGTCATGTGAAAGCACTGCAACAGAAAGTTTACATACTTACTTTGGCTCAACCAAATATTTTTGTTTGCTCTATCTCTCATGATCTCCACTCCTAAGATATATTTTTCAGCCCCCATGTCCTTCATATAAAATTGTGATGAAAGCTAAGACTTCAAATCATGAACTGCATCCTTATAGTTACTAAATAATAATATATAATCTACAAACAAAGTGACAACAAGTAAATGATGACCATCCTATTTGTAATACATATAGTGATTTTATTTGGATCTCAAAAATATCAATCCCAATGCAAAATAATCAAACTTTTGGTACCACATTTCGGAAGATTATTTGAGACCATATAAATAACTTTCTAATTTGCAAACCAATGACTCTTTACCTTTTTCAACGTAGAACTCTTACTATGTCAAATAGATATCCTCTTTCAAGTTACCATGCAGGAATATTGTTTTCGCATCCATCTATTCTATATCTAAATCAAAATATGTTTCTATAAATAATACAAACCTAATAGAGGTTAACTTAGAGATTGCGGAGAAGATATAACAAAAGTTTATCCCCTCAACCTGGGAATATCCTTTTTCAACCAATAATTCCTTGTACTTTTCAACACTATCATCTAAATCCATATTCATTTTTAACACCCATTTACATCCAATGGGTTTTCATCCATTAGGAAATGATACCAAGCCCCGTGCATCATTATTTATAAGTGTATCCATATCCTTATCCATGGCCAATATCCAAGACACCTTATCTTACATATACATTACTTCTTTCATAGTTCTAGGCTCATCAGTGTTAGCAAATAAAGAAACATATGAAATCAAATAGGTTATAATTATACTTTTCTAGTTTCCTTCTTTGTTGAGTGGATCTCCTTAAAGTTTTAGGTGGATCTTATTCCTCCTCTTACAAACTCTTTGAACCCTCCTCTTCATTAGGTCCATCATGAATTTCTTATTAATTTTTTGGTTTAAATTTCTCAACCATGGGTTGTAGCTAAACAACTAATTTCTTCTCATCTTATTTTGGTTGCACCATTGTGGGAGAAAGGTTAACTTATCTAAAAATAACCTTCCTATTTTACAAAACATTTCCATCCACAAGATATTAAAGCTTGTACCCTTTCACACCAACACCATAGTCGATGAAGATACATTTCACAACCTTGTTATCCAACTTTGACCACTACTCCATAAGGACATGAGCATATTCCTTGCAACCATAAACATCAAGATGATGAAGTGAGGGCTTATTGACCCTCCAAACCCCCATAGGGGTCTTATCCACAAGATCTAATGTGGGAGACCCATTAATCGAATAACGTGCAGTAGAAACTGCTTCTACCTTGAACTTCTTCTCTAAATCGACTCCTCTAAGCATACTCCTATCTCTCTCCATCAACATTTTATTCATTCGTTATGAAATTCCATTCCACTAAGGGTATATGGAGTCATGTTGTGTCTTTAAATTCCATTCTCATTACAAAACTTATCAAACTCTGTTGAACAAATCTCATTGCCATTATCAATGCTCAACATCTTAATCTTCCTACCATTTTGATTTTCCAAGAGAGGTTTAAACTCCTTAAAGCGGCTAAAAATATTAGATTTAATTCTAAGAAAACATACCCATGTCCTTGCAAAATAATCGTCAATGAAGTTTGATTTTCAAAGAGAGATTTAAAATCTTTAAAGCGACTAAAAATCTCATATTTAGTTCTAAGAAAATATACCCATGTCCTTCTAGAACAATCATCAATTAATAACACATAATGCAAAGCCTTAGAAATATAAGAAATTTTAACTCGACCAAATACATTAGAATGAATTAAGTCAAACAACCTACAATATTTATGAGAACTAGAGTAAAATTGAACATGGTTCTCTTTTCCATACACACAATGCTCACAAAAAATAAATTCAAGAGCACAAACATTCAATCCATCCACAATGTTTTTGTTTTTCAAGGCCCGTAGGCCCTTCACACCTACACGGAACAATGTTTGGTGCCATAGAATTATCTTCTCTACAAGTAACTTGTTTTCTGAAGAAAGAGCTTGTTTAGGTACCGGGAAAGCATGACCATTAGAAGTAGATAAAGTTTTGATTGTGAAGGAGTGAATCCTATAGATCTCTTTGAAACATAAATTAAAGAACTATTACACTGAATGGTTCATGCATCACATTGGAATAGAGTGCCCACACATACACCTTAGTGAGTAGCATATCTCCTTGGACCATCTTACACCCTTTGTATCATTAATTTTTCTTACCGATAGTAGGTTCCATGCCATACCTAGAATGTGCAAAAATCCATTGATCACCTTCACTCTACCATTAGGGAATTTGATCAATACTCTACCATGGCCAACTATGTTGAGAGGAAAGTCATCATCAAGGTATACCACCCCACCATCATGTTTCACGTACACTAAATGGTAGTGTCGATGGGAAGTATGGAAAATTTCAAGGACATAAATTTATCTTAAAGTTTAGAAAATTTCAAGGACATAAATTTATCTTAAAGTATTATCCATTAATACCCAAACTGTAAAATGTTTGGCGATACTTTTGTAAAAATATTCAAATTTCTAAGGATTTTATATAGTTTCTATAATCGTTTGGTGATTTTTAAGGTTAAATAATTCTATCCTATAGAATTTGAGCAAATCATTTTTAGAACTAATGGAAATTGATGAATTGTTTTTAGGAAATTAGACCATGGGAAAAATTTAGCCCCTAAAATTTTCCATGATGGGAAGTCATATGGAAGAAAAATATAGAGTCTATCAACCATGCACTTTGGCCTATATGTGTTTCCAAAGCTGTAAGAAAGGCATCCCCACCATTCTACTGAGAATATTTTCCAAACTCATGATCAAAATCATTTTTTCCCTTCTTTTCTCTTCCTTGTAGTCTTTTCTAAAATGCCTCACCTTCTCACAATCCTAACATTTTTCATTGGAATTTCTAGGAGGATTATGTCTCCCGCAGGATCTCTATCTTCTGTTTTCTCTCTTATTTCCTTTGTCCTTTCATCTTCCATGAATATCCAAGGCCTCATTGGTGGATTCAAAATCTTTCTTCCTCACCTCCTCTATGAGTAAATCAACCACAACCTCATCAAGTGCTAATGTATTTGTAGTTCTTATAGTTCTTCCAATGGCCATTACTAGGTTGTCCCATGAATATAGCAAAGAAAAAAAAGGGTTATACAAAAATCCTACTCATCCATGTTCACTCCAAGTGAGATCAACCGGGTCACAATAATATTAAATGCATTTAAGTGCTCAACTATAGAATCACTATAACCCATTCTCAAGGAAAACAATATTTTTCACAGAAAACGTTTATTAACCAAGGATTTAGCATAATTCAAATCTCCCAACTTCTTTCAGAGAGTTATTGTGTTTTTTTTCTTCATAAATGTTCAATAATATCAAATCGGGCAAAAAGAGCCTAATAAGAATTCTTTCCAAGTTCCTCCAACACCACCCACTCTTCATCTTTCATACAAATGGGTTTGGTTCTAGATACTACAAGCCATAGATCTCAATCTAAAAATATCCTCCATCTTGAGCTTCCACAACTCAAAGTTAGTGTCATTAAACTTCTCCATTTCTAATCTATATGTTCTCATCATTTCCTTGCAACAATATTTCCTTCTACACCAACTCCCACTCAAACCAATATTATATAAAAAAAACCTTGTCCCTAACACCTTGGAGCTTGATGTGATGGTATAACTCTGTGTTGCAGTGTCTGACATAGTTTGTTGCAGGTTCTAACATTGTTTGCTGCAGGTTTTCATGATTACATATTTTATTATGTAAAGTGATGATATAAATGAAAGGCTATCTTGGATGCATGGCACTAACCCATGAGTATGGATTGAGACATTTTCTGTTGAAGAACAATGTTGGTTATGACAGTGAAGTTATGGTACCTTGGTTATGTGATATATCTTGATGATGATAGCTAGAGATGTCATTGATATATTGAAGCACACTACTAGTACATGTATTGTTGGATGCTTAGTATTTGTTGTAGTGAATAGAGGATTGAGGCTGATCAGTTGGTGTACATGGTTGGTACATATTTTGAGTTTCATTGATATGTCTTATGATGTATTATTATAAGTATATTTGATGGATATCTTGGTGCATGCATTTGGCATATGGTTGGAATACATATTGGGACATGTAGTTGGTGAGTTGATGAGGTGATAATGTTGTATATCATTGATGAGTCATAATTGATGCATGATTGGTACACTCCTAGTACCTTGGTAGAGGCACCTACTAGAAGTTTGATTGCCACATGTTTTATGGAGTATTTGACATACATATATGAGGATTCATCKTATGGTATTGGTGCATGGATGATGTACTTGCTTGGTGCAAGTGGTGATACATGTTGATGTACATGTTTGGTACACTCATAGATGGTATATATTTGGATGATGAGTACTTGGCTAAAAGTACACCATTGGTATTACTTGATTAGCATATATCTTGATACATGACATATGGGATGATATAGTTGAGACACTTGATTGATTGAGATACATGATTGTGATACTTGGTTCATGGTGGAGACATATCTTGAGTGATATGACAATTATTTGATGCACATGGCTGGCATATTGGTAGATGCACATGGTTGGCATATTGGTAGAAGCACATGGTCGACATGTTGGTAGAAGCATATACATTCCATTGATGATATTTTATGGTACATGGTTGATGTACATGGGTGTTGTGCATGGTGGGCACACAATTTGGTACATGATGTACTTGGTTGATGTTTTATTCATGATTCTCTTGTTGAAATATCTTTTGTTTCATGGTATGGAATGAGTTTTGATGCATGGACAGGTCCAATGATCATCATAGAAAGAGAAATTGTACTATGATCCAGTTGAGCAATGACATTTGTAGCAAAAGCATATTGCAGTGGTAGCATATTCTTCATATTGTAGAGAAGATAGGGGGATACATACCCATAGGGGGAGTCATTCTTCTTCCGATGATTCTAGGAGGAAAGATCCCTATATTTTAAGAAAGAGCACAGAGGCATAATTCCAGGGGGATCGATGGTCACAGGGGGAGTATGAGCGATGTATCTTCAGAATTACATTAGAGTGATATCCCTTGTTCAAAAGGGGAGAGATTATTTAGAGGAATATCAAATGGATTCAGACAGGGGGAGCATCCCCAAGGAGAGTTCAAGTAGGGGGAGCAGCCCCAAGGGGAGAATGACCCTTTGCCATTGATATCAAAGGGGAAGCGATAATCACATTGATGTGATTGATGACTATTGATGTAGAGAATGCCTTGTCTACATGTTGACATGAATTATTGGTGTTGACATCAATGCTGGTATTTCCATCAATGCCAAAGGGGGAGATTATTGGATCATGTTGTCATTGATGCCAAAAGTTTAATTAATTGATGTCAAAGGATCGATGTCAAGTGATTGATTGATTGATGTATTTTTATAGCATACTAATGTAATATGTATTGTCCTTGATGAGAATGGATTGATGCCAAGTGGAATCATAGTCATATGATGATACATAGATGAAGATGGATCAATGAGTTGTCATTGATACATGATGCACAGATGAATATGGATCGATGTGGTTTATTTGATACATGATGCATAGTTGGTTTAATGTAAATATGACTCATTATTGTCTTATCATGGTTGATAAGGTGCACAAATGGATGAACTCCAAAGTGGTTCCCTTATGGTGAAATCCCTCATGGGAAGACACTTTGTGGTTGAGTTATCATGGAAGTAAGGTTGGATAACCCATGCTTGAATGTGGAATAATGAGATGAAGATCAATGAATTTGTCAGTGGAACTATCCTATATGGATAATGCTTGTCATGAAATTTTCGGTGGTATGTGGAATGTCGCATAACTCCTCATGGTTTGAGAGTTATGGCCCTATGAAGATGAAGGACCTCATATGTTGGCTTGAAGCCCCAAGAGGTCAAAGAAGTCAAATTACTTGAAAAGAAGAAATTATTATTTAAATGATGACAAGTCAAGGAGGAATATTTAAATGATAAATAAATGGAGAACTTTCTAATTATGGAAAGTGGTTGTAGCGCGCACCCTTTTCTGGCTACCAAGGCTTAAACGCTCTTAAAAGAAATCTATAACACCACTTTGTACATAACTCTTACAGATATTATATAATCCACATGCATTAAAACAAATAAACACATTTAAGCTCAGAGTAAAACATATTATTTACTGCTATAATTAACAATCAATAGCGTTTCATATTAATTCATATACACAGCGGAAATCATGATAACATAAGCAGCACAGTCATGCAAAACATGATTAAAGCATAATCAAGTACTTATCTTTGAAACAGTGGCAGTTCCACCAACCAAGTGCAGGCCTTCCACGAACCTCCCAGCCTTAGATCGCATTGCTCATCAGCTCAGCAGTGGGTCACCCCCGAGTTGGGACTAAGCTCCACCCCAAGGCAAGGAATCCTAGGTTAGGCTGAGGTTACAGGGAAAACAACACAAAAATACGGAAGGATTCTTCCCAAGATGCCATCTTACGCCCACTAATACCAGACTCTCATTCCCCACATGCCTGTTCCGCCCGGGAGTATGCACCTTCACAAGCACAGTCCATCGGTGCTAACCTCCCTCTCTGGGTCTCTGAAACAGGCCGGATCAGGAAGTCTCAGAGCCCAAAGCTGGTGTTGGACACTCTTTGGAAGAAGCCTCTTCCAACAACAACCACCTCTCTCACCTAGAGAGATCACACACATGCTCAATCACAACTCGCGTTGGCCATCAAGCCACATGCAATCCATCTCTGTGTGGTCACCTTAGCCAACCGGGAATACAACACAGCCTCTCAAATAGGCTCAACAATGGCTCGAGGCCTCATAGTGATGGTTCACAGGAATGCATGATGAGTAATTCCCGCAGGGGTCAACACAGACTCCACGGCTCAGAATGCAGGTGAAACCGGCTCTTCAGAAACAAACACAGGCTTCTCGGCTCACA